>CAUYRT010056887.1:0-29601 GCA_963574885.1 Lepilemur ruficaudatus | reverse complement strand
TTCTTTCTATTTTTTAGTAGAGACGGGGTCTCGCTCTTGCTCAGGCTGGTTTTGAACTCCTGACCTTGAGCAATCCGCCCGCCTCGGCCTCCCAGAGTGCTAGGATTACAGGCGTGAGCCACTGAGCCCGGCCCCCATTGAAGAGTTTTAAGCTGGAATGTGACAAAGTCACTTCACAGGAGACTGGAGTGTTGCAATAGCTTCCTATACTTGGCAAAAAGTCAGCTCTTTAAACATCACCGATAGGAGCCTTTCCCCTCTCCAGATCTGTGTTCCAGGCATACTAAGCCGCTTGCACTTCCTCAATCAATGCACTTTTTTTTTTGCCTCTGGGCTTTTGCCCTAGCTCTTCCCTCTGCCAGAAAGACTCTCATTCTAGTTGGCTCCTATTGATACTTGGCTTAAAGGTCACCACCTCCTGGAAGCCTTTCCAGAACCTCACGCTGGGGCAAGTGCCTCTTCTGGCTCCCAGAGCCTTCTATGCTCCACCTACTCCAGGTGTGACCTTCTGGGCAGCTGTCTGATTAGGTGTGCATCTCCTTCCTTTGGGGCGCCACGAGGATAGGGGCTGGGTGTGTCTAGTTCACTGCAGAAACCATAGTGCCCCACCAGCACAGGGCCAGACACATAAAAGATCAATAAATATTTATCTGGTTGGGAGGGGTCCTTGCCCTGTACCCTTCCTCCAGATGCAAACTGACCCCCGATTGAACAAGGACGCCCACTTCACCCAAGTCTACACACCCTGTGTGCATGCGCGTTTCTCAGGCGCCCAATATGCTAATCACTGCGCTCGCGGGTAAAACCTCTCTGGAGCATATGCAAATTACTCCTTCCAGCGCGGGAGGCCTTCCATTGTCCCGCGCTAGGATTATGCAAATAAATAGGCCTCCGGTCCCGGATCCGGGCTGAATTGGCGCCCGCCACCCCCAGCGCATCCCATTTTTATAAGGCGCGTTCCTCCTCTGCACACGCACGCGCGAGCCCTGCAGCTTCTCCTTCTTTCAGGCTGTGGACTGTACCAAGTAAATCCGGGCAACGAGGGACAAAGCTCGGCATCCCCTGCGCGGGTCTCGTCCACGGCCCGACTCGGGGAGCCCCTCTTCCCGCAGCTCGACAGGAATGGTCTATCTCGCCGCGCAAGCGCCCTAGGCCCCTTGCGCCCCCTCCTACCCAACTTGCAGCGCAGGCGCAGAGCCCGGGCGTGCAGCCGCCACCGCAGAGCCGGAGCGGGGGTCGCCAGCGCCGGTGAGTGTCCGCGGCAGGGGTGCGCGGGGCATGCCGGGAAACGGGCGCTATGGCCCTGCTGCATGATGGGAGAGACGGCCCCCGTCGTCGAGGAGCTGCCAGCGGTCTTGAGCCGTGATAGTCTGAGGGCGAGACTCAGCTCCCTTTTCTCCCCGACGCCGCTCTGTACCGCCCTACGGCATCCTGGGAAAACCGGACGCCCCGCCTTAAAGCATTGTGGGAGTCGGTCTGCTGGTCGTTATAGGCCTGGTGCATTCTGGGACAGATTGTAAAAGCTGCCTGTGGGAAACCAGTCCCTTTTGTCTCACACCTTCCGCCGAACATCCTGCAAGCATGGAGCGCACGCAGGACATCTTGGAAGGTGGTCACTATAGGCCCTAGGCATCCTGGGAAAAATTCCGCAAGGAATTATGGGAACTTGCCCTTATTGTCTCGTAGAAGGTTTTGCCCAGGTCTCCTTGTCCTCGTAATTGTGGGAATGGGTGCCTATTGTTTTCACGCAAGACATCTTGGGCATTGGTTGCTACAGGCTCAGGGCATCGGGGGATCTCGGGCACTGTTTGTCTTATGGTCATTTATGACCCTCTAAGATCACGAGAGTCAGTTTAGCTGCCATAGGCGTTGTACGAGTGGGACTTGTGCACCAAGGGATACTGCCACCTGACATCTGGAATATTCTGGAAAGGGCTTTGTGTGATGCGGGCTTGGGAAAGGGTAGGCTGGTGGGCATTGTTTCTCGGTAAGCTCTTGGAAAGTCCAGTCCTGATTTTCCCCAGTGTGTGGTTGCTGGATAGAATATAGGATGCACAATTAAATTCGAATTTCAGATAAACAAATTATCTTTTAGAAAAGTATGTCCCAAATATCTCATGAAACATATTAGTTATTTGTTGCTTATTTGAAATTCAAGTTTAACTGAATGTCCTTTATTATTATTTGCCAAATCTGGTAATCTTATCCTGGCATAAAGTAGAATTTGCAAATTAAATGGGGCCCTACAGGCAATAGGATATCGTGAGAACTCTGCCAATTATTTCTGTTTTTAAAAGCCCAGATCCAAGTGTCTTGTTTAGGGGAACTTCCCCTGCCCCCATACTCCAGACTCCTGCAGACTTCAATCTGAATTTTTTTCTCTTTAGCCTCCAACATTAAAACCTTGACCTTAAGGCTTTGAAGGGACCGTGTATTTTGCACCATTGTAGCCCCAGCGCCCAGCACAAGCCTTGGCATATAAGAAGTGCAGCTGAGGCTGCCAACCTCTTCACTAACTGGCCTTGCATGGTTCTCTGCCATCAGGGAGTGTACTGGGAGACAAAAGAAGTCATGTGTGTAGGGGGTCTGTTGGTGAAGAGGGAGAGAAAGGAGAGAAGTCAGGGAAGACTTCCTGGGAGAGGCAGAGCAATATTTGGGCTTGAAAGGAGTATAGAGGTTCTTGGCCGGGCGCGGTGGCTCACGCCTGTAATCCTAGCACTCTGGGAGGCCGAGGCAGGAGGATCACTCTCAAGGTCAGGAGTTCGAAACCAGCCTGAGCAAGAGTGAGACCCCGTCTCTACTAAAAATAGAAAGAAATTAATTGGCCAACTAAAAATATATAGAAACAATTAGCCGGGCATGGTGGCGCATGCCTATAGTCCCAGCTACTTGGGAGGCTGAGGCAGGAGCATCACCTGAGCCCAGGAGTTTGAGGTTGCTGTGAGCTAGGCTGACGCCACGGCACTCTAGCCCTGGCAACAGAGTGAGACTCTGTCTCAAAAAAATAAATAAATACATACATACATACATAAAATAAATAAATAAATAAAAATATATAAACCAAAGCTAAGGGTTTAAAAAGTAAATTAAAGGTGGACTGGGACCCTTGGACAATTTTAGGTTCACCCTATTCCATGATGTGAATCATTCTGTAATGCTCTCCACCCAGGAGGGGAACCTTCCCAGCTGTGTTCTTGGCTTAAACAGAGTTCCTGCGGCTTGGAAACAAGGACAACTGAGGACACAAACAGAAAAGGAACCCACTCTCACCTTCCCAATGAGAGGAAGTGCTGTATCAAGCGTCTTTGTATCTCCCACAATCTCACTAATTGTTGGTTGGGAATAAGCCAAATCCATTCATATTTACTGAGCCCGTGAGCACATTCAAAGTTAAATATAAATGCACCTGGCAACACTGTAATTACAGGAGATATTTTAGAAGAAAAGATATTCCCTTGAGCAAGGTCAGTGCAAGATTGAAAGGAAATATATCAAGAGTGTTTAAGACATGGAGATAAAAATGCAAAGCCTGGAAAAGGAAACTGGAATGGGTGCTAGTGAGCAGGGAGGAACCGAGCTGGGGGGCTTCTTGGGGAAGGTGAGAGTGGAGGGATTGGGATGAGACCATGACGGGTTCTGCTTGGGGACTGCACTGGAATCCAGGTGGAAGGAGTCATATTTAGGGCTGGTTTATTTTTTTCATTAGGTTTCTCCTCCCTTTGCTATCCCTCGTTTTACTGTTCCGGTGTGATGGGTGTGATGGCCTGGATTGAGTAGATCGAATATATTTCAAGGATAGAAATATCTGTAAATCACTCAATTCCTCCTTTACGTTTAATCCTTTCCTTGTCATAGAGGAAACTTGGAGGCTCCCAATGAGCCAGACAAGGCCAAATTGGACATGGTGATGTTGACAACTAAAGGCAAACCCTTTTCCCCAGACTCCCCTGCTCTCCCCCTTCTCTTCACGCCTGGCTTACATTTTATTCCTTGCATCATAGTCTGCAGGTTGAGAACCTCCTTGTGATGCCAGGAAGGGTATACAGGAATAGAAAAGAGACAGAGATTGGGATCATGAGAGTCCTTGGGTCCTTGTCAACTGGGGTAAGAATATTATATCTAAAGTGCCTAGGCTGAGCGCAGTGGCTCATACCTGTTATACTAGCACTTTCAGAGGCCGAGGCAGGAGGATCACTTGAGGCCAGGAGTTCGAGACCAGCCTGGGCAATGTAATGAGACCCTGTCTCTACAAAAAATATAAAAATAAACTAGGTGTGGCGGCACATTTCTATGGTCCCAACTACTGGGGAGGCTGAGGCAGGAGGATCACTTGAGCTCAGGAGTTCGAGGTTGCAATGATCTATAATCATGCCACTGCACTCCAACCTGGGTATCAGAGCAAGACCCTGTCTCTAAAAATAAATAAATAGAATGCCCAACAATTCCTTTTGAAAAAAATAGTATTTATTTTACCATTTATGGTGAATGATATTGGGTCCATCAATGATTTGAAGTTTCCTTTCAAAATAAACATCCCTAAGTTAAAAAAATAAAGTCAATTTAAAGAAAACTATTAAGTAAATAATAGTGTTATGGGGCTACTGCAGATACCCTCATTGGTGATATAAAAATGATTGAAGTTTAAGAAGACGTGCCTTATTCCATTTGATCTGCAAATGTTACTCAATCATATTAACTCATTCTAAGGACTCAAATGACCTCCATGTGCCTAAAACCAAGACGCAGTTTCCAAATTTTTCAGTCCTCATCTCAGTAGCATTCGGAGCCATCCCTCCCCTGAAGCATACGCCTGGATTTCAGCACAACACGGTCTCTAGTTTCACCGGATCTCACTAGTACACTTGTGCCCCATGACAGGATCAGTCTCCTCCACCCATCTTTGATTGTTAGAATCGCACTAGGTTCAGTCCTAGGTCCCCTCTGTTCTTACCCTGTATTTCCCCCCTAGCCATCTCAGCAATATCCACAGCTTCAACTCTCCAATATGAACTGGCAAATCTGTATCTCTGCCTAACTCCAAATATCAACTGTCCCCTTTAAAGCCCCAGTTGGATGTCTCAAAGGCATTCTAATATTAACATGTCAAAGGCTGGGCGTGGTGGCTCATGCCTATAATCCCAGCACTTTGGGAGGTGGAGGTGGGAGGATCACTTGAGGCCAGGAGTTCAAGACCTGCCTGGGCATGATAGTGAGACCCTGTCCCTACAAAAAATTTAAAAATTAGCTGAGCATGGTGGCACATGTCTGTAGTCCCAGCTCACGGTGGCCGAGGCAGGAGGATGGCTTGAGCCCAGGAGTTTGAGGTTGCAGTGAGTTATGATCATACCACAGTACTCTAGCTTGGGTAACAGAGTGAGACTCTGTCTCAAAAAAACAAACAAAAAAACACATGTTCAAAGCCTCAGATCAATTTGATTTAACCCTGGTTTTCTTGTTCAGTCAATGACAGCACTGTTCCTCCAGTTGCTTAAGCCATAAAACTAGAGTCATTGTTGAGACTTTACTTTCCACCTACTCCCAGTTTATAATCAGTTACTACATTTCCTCTGTGTTACTTCCTAAATAACTTTCCGAGAGTGTCTGATTTTTCAATCTGTACCAGGGCCTTCTTAAGCCACACTTCCTTCTTTTCTTCCCTAAACCACAATGATAGCTCTGCCTCCAGTCTACTCTCTACAGTCCTACCTGGACAATTTTTTCAAACCGCAAATTTAATGTATTATGCTCTGCTTAGGTGGCTTCAGTGGTTTTTACTGACTTTACAGTACAAATCTCCCCGCAGGGCCCGCGGGATCAGCCATGCCGTCAGCCCCATTCTTCATGGCTTTCCTCCCTGCGGTCGGTCGGTGCTCCCAGCCACAGTGGCACTTTCTTAAACACATCATATCCACTTTTCCTACAGCTCTTCCCTCTGCCTGAGATACTTCCCTACCCACTGCTCCTGCCCTTGCCGTTGCCTTGCTTTGCCTGGCTGACGCCTGCTCATTCCTCAAATACGAACTCAAACATCACTTCCTCAGGAAACCTTCCCCGACCTCCCTCTCCATCTACCAAGTCAGATCCCCTGACAGATTCTCTCCCGCACCACAGACCCCGGGTTGCCACATGTGCCCCAGCTGCATTTCCTTGGTCTTCACTTTCGTCCCCCCTAAGCTGTGGGCCCCCTGCCTGGCAGAAGAGATGCCGTTTGTTTCTCCTTTTGTTTAATCCCAGGACCTGCTAGTGTACCTATCTCATGGTAGATATCCAGTGAAAATTTTGGGAGTGAAAGAATGAGTGAATAATGGTGTAAAGAAGCCAAAATAGTTGTATCCATTTTTAAAGATAGAAAACTAAAGCTTGGTGACAAACAGTAACCTTCCAGCATCAGGGCGCTGCGACACGGCTGACTCATCTTGTTCTGAGGCTGGGGTCAAACCTGGTGCACTTCCAGGGCCCCTGAGCAGCAGACCTCGGTGGGAAGCCCCTGTTACATCCTCCTCCAACCTCTCAAGGTGCTAAACGTGGCTTTCCCAGTAGACAATAGGACCAATGCCCAGTTTCCTTCAGGGCCGGGCAGACGCTGAGTGCAACAGATGCTGAAAACAAGAAATGCCTCTGCCTCTTGCAGAAAGGAGCTTGACAACTCCTTTTTTGGCTGCCTCCAGGAAGGCCTGAGGTCCTCCCCCAGACACTTTCCAGATTCCCTCACCCTGTATATTAGATTTTTTTCCCCTTTCTACTCTCCTGTGTCTAAGGGATTAGTAAGCCATGGAATGTCTCCAGATGCCAGCGCGTCATTTTTCATCCCGGGTGGTGGTGTGGCGTAGGGGAGGAAGGCGAACACCTGCGAGGGTGAGTCATGAAGAGGGAGGGTGCAGAATTTCTGGCAGGGGACTGTGGGAGCTGTGCAATGGGGCCACAGCTCATTTCTCCTGGCAGCAAAGGGTCTGGAAACCCTGCCCAGCCACAGCCGGGGCCGCTCTGCCTTTATTTCCACTGGCTAATTAGGAGCTGGGCTCTTTGTATTTTGGGGGGAATCTCAGATGCACAGTCTGTTTTGACCAGAACTTGGGGTTCCCTTCAGCATAAGCGATAGAAGTTCTGTGCATGTACAGCCCTAACTCTCAAGCTGCTAGGGGAATGTTTCAGGAGGTGTTTTCCCTATGACAATGATGGTTCTATTTTAAGCTAACTTTTAAAATTCTAGAAAGAAAAGCATTATTTCACAGTGGCTTTTGGTGGCATATAGTCATAGGCTCAAATGGCACCACCTGAAGGATCCTGAGCAAATTACATCAACTCTCTGAGCTTCGGGTGTCTTCCCCGCCCCCCCCCAGAAGAATTAAATAAGAAAGTGGCTTGACTACCCCAGTACCTAACATGTATATGGGCTTCAATGTTAGCTTCCATCCCAAGCAATGACTTGCATGTGACATAATTTAACAAATGAAGACAATGACAATGACGAGGAAGACTGGTGGATGCTGAGTTAGTGAAACTGTCCTCACAGGGTTAACAAGAATTACATGCCGGCTTCTAGACAGAAATATAGTTATAATTAAGCATTAATCAGGCTGCACGTTGGCCCACTTTCTTGTAACTGAAAGGCACGTAGCACGAGATCCTGATGATGTACATTCCCATTTTCCTATAGATAGGATTTCTGATGTTAGCATCATGAGGCTTTTGTTTAAGGATTGCTCAAGATGTTTTTCAGATCCTAATTCCAGCTGACTCCAAACGTTTAAGGACCCCACAGAAGAAACGAGTCAGCATGAGAATGCACTTTCTTCGTCTCCGTTCCATGACTTCCCTCTGCACCCCATCAACAACTTCCACACCTCAGCCCACTCCAAACCCCTTAAAATCCCTCCCCCCAAACTCCTCGGGGAGGTGGATTTGAGGTTTCATCCCATCTCCTTATTCGGCGGCCTTACGATTAAACCTTTCTCTGCTGCCACCTGGTATCTCAGCGCATTGATTTGCCGTACACATTGGGCAACAAACCTATTGTGGTTACAATAGGGTGCCCAGATCCCTTGTCCAGGACTGAAGCACTGATCCCCCCAGCTGTGGGCTACTGGTGAGCTGAGTGGCAAATGGTGGAAGGAAGTCACTAGTGGTTTGAGAACTGTAGAGGAAAGGGTAATTATAAGGATTATAGAATTGCACAGCTATTGCTTGGGGCTACTGATGCTTTCCAGAAAGTAAATGAAAGCCTGAAAATGATTAATCACCAATTAAAAGCTGACTGTGAAACCCAGAGGGCCTCCTTGGCAGAGACTCTCATCTCCTGTAACTCTAAGACAGAAAAAGCTAAGGATCAGGGCCAGAATGTAATTCTAGGAGTAACAGAACTCCAGAGAAGGTTGGGCTCTCAATCTAGGCATGTTTGCTATGCTAGGGTCAGGGCCCTGGTTAGGAAGTATTGGAACCTAAGATTGTGGATGGATACATTTGGGTCAATGCACTTGAAAATCTTGAGCCTCTAGAAAGATCTGATCTGTTCTTCCCAGGTAAAGGTTAATACTTCCACCTTGACCGAAGATCACGCGGACGTGTTTGCCCTTACAAGATAACATGTGATATGTCCCTGCTCAGGATATGCCCCACTCCTCCTGCTGACCATTCTGCTAATAACTAGGTTTAGGTTATGACATATCCCAGCTGGGTAAATTGTGACCTAAATCTGGTCATTAGCATAATGGCCAATAGAGGAGATGAGGCCTGTCCTCCCCTCAAAGGAGCTAGAGGAGGGAGCCAACATGCACCCTCAGGACCCAAGAGAGAACATAATGGATCCGGATTCTGAATGTGCTAGATGGGGGACATGGGTACAGTGAGAAGGCCTGGAACATAAAGTTAGATAGGGGAGAAGTTTTTGATACAAGAGCATTTTCCCAGTATATGAATTTTACATCCTGGCAAGGAATTTAGAAGATGCTGTTGCTAATATGATGCTAGGATGGCTCTTGGAAGCTCAACCAAGCCGTAGTCCCAATTGCAGCTGCTTCTGCCAGATGTAGGATATTTTCTGGAGAATATTAACACAGCCTCAGATGCATGACATCTGGCCCTTTATCTTGCAAATGCATTCTTTTTCATCCCTTTCAAAAAGCTCTAAAAACAGTTTGCATTTATTTGGGACAGATAATGATATAAATTAATGGATTTGCTCCAAGGCTATGTTAATTCTCCCACCCTCTGTCATATTATAGTCCAAAAAGAAATAGATTGTCTGAACATCCCAAATAGCATGGCATCAGTCCACTCTATTAATGATGTCACGTTGATTCAATCAAATGAGCAAAAAATGACAAGCCCATTGGAAGCCTCGGTAAGACATGTGCATTGCAGGGAGGGGACAGAAATCTTTCAGTGACTCAGGGGCCTACAAAATCTGTGAAGCTTTAGGGGTTCAGTGGCCTGAATATGCGAGGACATCCTCTTCAAAGTAAAAAAATAATTATTGCATCTCACATCTCCCACCACAAAGAAGGAAATGCAATGCCTAATTGGCTTCTTTGGGTTCTAAAGACGGCCACATTTGAGGTTACTGCTTCAACCCATATTCTAGAAGACACAAAAAGCTGCCAGCTTTAAGTTAGGCCCAGAATAAGGAACAGTTCTGTCACTAGCAGCCCTGCCACTTAGGCCTTATGACTAGGCAGACCTTATGGCATAGAAGTACCTGTGATGGAAAAAGATGCCATGTTGGGTTACAGCAAACCTCAATCTAAGAATCACAACATAGATGCCTAGCGTTCAGAAGCATAGCCATGACATTCGCAGCAGAGAATGATTCATCTTTCAGAAATTAGCTGACTGTGGGCCACTGAGAGGCAATGTGGCCAGAACTGGCCATTGTGAGCCAGATTTTGTCAGACCCATGAAGTCATTAGCAGCAGCAATACATCATACATTGCAAGTGGTACTTGTAGGATCAGACACATGCCAACCAAGGGCAGACTGCATGATCAGGTGGCCCAGACACCTATGTAATCCACCACTGTCACACCTGTGTCCCTTCCTTTGTTCACTAATGGCCATTGCAGGGAAGGGTCCCTTGCGATCAGCCGACAGAGAAAGAAAAGGGCTGAACTTAATTCACAAATGGGCAAGCTTAGTATGTGGTGCAAGCCAAGAATGGGCTGTGGCTGCCTGGTAGCCCCACTCGAGGTGGCCCTGAAAGGCAGTGGTAAGGGGAAGTCCTCCCATGGGGTGGAGCTCTGGGCAGTACACACAGTCATTCTCTTGGGTAAATACAGACTCATGGGCAGTAGCAAATGTCTTGGCTGACTGGTCCTGGGCTGAAAAAAGAAAAACTTGAAACTGGGGGACCAAAAAGTCTGGGAAAGGGACATGAGTGTGGATCTGTGGGTATAGACATAAAGTGTGAAGATCTATGCATCACATGTTAATGTCCCCAGAGAACCAAAAAGAATGATCTGGCTAGCTGATCACCTACTTCTCCCAAGACCGGAACAATGAATACGTGAAAGCGTATGCACGGCGGCAAGGATGGAGGTTACGTGTGGGTTCAGCAGCGTGGGCCCTGACTCGCCAGGTCTGATCTGGCTACCACTGCACTGTTGCCAAATGTGCAGCCACTCCACAAGAGAGACCAGTGCTGAGGCCCTGCTATAACACAGTCCTCCAGGAGACCACTCAGCGGCAAGTAGGCAACATTGGCCTCATTTCACCCCTGGATGGGGCTGCAATTCATCTTGAGTGTAAACAATACATATTCTGGATGTGAATTTGCTTTTCTGGGCTGCTGGGCTTCAGCCAATACTACTCTGTAGCTGGGCAATATTCTTCCTTAGCAATTTGCATGCAGATAAATCTATTTGACTTTTACAGATCACGTACTATGTACCAGGCTCTGTGCTAGCTACTGGGGATGCACAGACAGAAAAGGTCCTCAGTCACTTAATAGCTATTATGTGCTGTGTTGCCCAGGCGGGCCTCAAACCCCCAGGCTCAAGTGATCCTCCTACCTCAGCCTCCAAAGTATTAATAGCTGGGACTACAGGCACATGCCACTGTGCCTAGCTTATTATGTATTTCTTTTATCCTGCCCCAAGGCAGGATAGCAAAATTGCCACCACTGAAACCATTTTACAAGTTAACTAAGCAGATTGTGAGCTCAAGTGACTTCATGATTCAGTGGCTCATTTGGGACTGGGAACCAGAATCATTTATTTCCTTCGATGATATGACTCTTTTTTTGTTGTTTTTTTTTTTTTTTTGGAGACAGAGTCTCACTCTGTTGCCTGGACTAGAGTGCCATGGCGTCAGCCTAGCTCACAGCAACCTCAAACTCCTGGGCTCAAGCGATCCTACTGCCTCAGCCTCCCAAGTAGCTGGGACTACAGGCATGCGCCACCATGCCCGGCCAATTTTTTTCTATATATTTTTAGTTGTCCAATTAATTTCTTTCTATTTTTTAGTAGAGACGGGGTCTCACTCTTACTCAGGCTGGTTTCGAACTCCTGACCTTGAGCGATCCTCCCGCCTTGGCCTCCCAGAGTGCTAGGATTATAGGCGTGAGCCACCGCACCCGGCCCGATGATCTGACTCTTAAATAAAATGTTTTCATCCCATGTTGATCAGATAAGCAAGTCTTATTGGTAAGTAGCATCTTAAAAGATACTTGGTGATAAAAGCAAAAAATAAAATGGAATGAAATAAAGTTTGAATTTCTTTTCTTTTTTTTTTTTTGACACAGGGTCTCACTCTGTTGCCCAGGCTAGAGTGCAGTGGTATCATCATAGCTCACCGCAACCCCCAACTCCTGGGCTCAAGGGATCCTCCTGCATTAGCCTATACCACACCTGGCTAATTTTTCTATTTTTTGTAGAGATGGGTGGGGTCTTGCTCAGGCTGGTCTCAAACTCCTGGCCTCAAGCAATCCTTCCACCTCAGCCTCCCAAAGTGCTAGGATTACAGGTGTGAGCCACCACACCCAGCCAGAGTTTCAGCTTTTTACCTTGAATTTGTGAGCATTACGTTTCCCATCCTGAGAGTCTGATGCAGGCCTGGAGGTGTTGGGGCCTCTCTGTAATAGCAGGATCCCTGTCTGTGTCTCACATCTGCCCCACTCTGAGAAGCCACGAAGATAAGGAAGGTTTAATGCTCAGGCAACATCCTTTGACAGCCTTGAGACTCTCTTTCCTCTATGAAACAGACACACTGATGAAGTCTTCCTTCTACTCAGCCCTCTGCGGCAGCCGCCTCTTACTTTAGATGCACACACTTCACTTCCACATTGTTGGAACTTTCCAAACTTGTTCCCCACTATAATCAGAGCTTGTAGCCAGGAAGAATGAATGACAGCAGCCACGGGGAACAAAATTGATCTATCCGAGTCACTCCCTCAGAACCAAACACCCACACTTGCCAAGAGGCAGGCCTATTTTTAATCATATTGCAAAAACTGAGTCACCTTAGGAAACTCCTCGGGAATGGTTATAATCATCCCAGGAGAGCACAGAGAGCAAGAAGAGGATCGGGGTGAAACTGGGACGGTGCCACCACCAAGAGGCAGGAGAAGAGGCACACGCAGCTCTGAAATCTGGACCTAGCGAGGGCCGGGGCAGCGACAGGGCTGGAAGAAACGATGATCCTTTAAGATCCTCATTGTCCACTCTGTTCGCATATCAAGGCTGCAGCTTTTACACAGGATTGCACGCTGCAGAGAAAAATGCAGAGCAGCTTTGTGAAGGTTTCTATGCACATTTCAGAAGCGTGAGGACATGTCTTCATTGCACATGTCGATGTCAATTTTGAAACGAGGTTGTCTTGGGGGCCCTAAGGAGCAGTGGCTCTGTGAACAAGAGGCAGCCGGGGCTGAGAAGGAAGGTCAGGGGACGGGGAGGAGAATCTGAAGAATGTGGCATCCTGGAATCCAAAAGAAAGTTTGCAGAAGAAGACGGTAAATTGCAAATGTTGACGGGTCAAAGCTCATATAAGATGAGGACTAAAAAGAGGTGCTTGTGTGTATTATTGCTGACCTCCCAGGAGCATCGCAGGAGTGTTGGGACACACTCCAGATTGCAGGAGTCGAAGGCATGGAGAGGCAGTGAGCTAAGTGGAAAGAGTGAGCTGGGACGACCCTTTCCAAAGTCTCGAGGAAGTGTGAGCAGAGTGGGCTGGGCTCCGAGCTACATGGGCGTGAGGGCTCCCAGCCGGGGCGTCCCCTCTGTGTGTGCATCACATAGATTTCCACATTTAATCCTCTCACAACTCCGTGAGATGAGTGAACACATGTCCATTCTGTTAATGAATAATGAGTTTCAAAGAAGTTAACTTAATGGTAAGCAAGAGTTAGAACACAAGTCTGTTTCCAAAGTTCTTTCCATGACAGATAAACACCTAGTACAGTCAAGGGAGGATTAACTGGTTGTTATCTTAAGAAAAGGGGGGTTTGAGCTTGTTGGTAGGCAGAAAGGAATACATCCTCCCTAATCCCTGTTTCAGGCATCCCACGCATGCTCTGCCGCCTGAGCTGATTTTTGCAGCTTGCTCTCTAGTTCATGGACTTGCTTGGGTCTGAGAAGACAGAGGTGGGACTGGGTGGAGTGAGAGTGTGGGTCAGTGGAAATCAGAATGACCTCAGCCAGCTC
This sequence comes from Lepilemur ruficaudatus, assembly GCA_963574885.1. Taxonomy (NCBI): domain Eukaryota; kingdom Metazoa; phylum Chordata; class Mammalia; order Primates; family Lepilemuridae; genus Lepilemur; species Lepilemur ruficaudatus. The sequence goes on along the minus strand of CAUYRT010056887.1, from coordinate 15,970 downwards.
TCGTTTGACATGCTTTGTCTGCAGGACAGGTAAAGCTCTGCGAAGCGTAATATTTCCTATTGTGCATGTTTGATCTACATCGTGAGCAGAATTAGTTTTTTGCTTGTTACAGTATCAGTGGCTGGGGCTCTGGGTTAAGCGAGGGCACTCTTATTCCAGCCATTTTGCACAGAGCTGTTCCCATTCTGTTCCTGATGATCCATATAACATTAATATTGTGTGGCTTTGGTCACCTCCTAGCCAAAAGGTCCCCACTGCCAGGAGCATGATGGAGCCACACAGCACCCCAGACACCCTGCTCCCCTCAAAAGACATCTTTCAACAAAAGAAAAAATAGTCTGCTCATTCCTCTGCCTGAATGATCATGCATTCTGGGAGTATTACTACATTTCATCTCTTCAAGCGCTTTATTCTGTAACCCCTTACCTCCATTATATTCTGAGAGGTAGGCTGGCCTGGTCTAGAAATCCCCACAACCCCAGCTCAGAGAGTCAAATGCAAGGCAGGTAGGAAACATCTAAAAGCCCCTGTAATGATTGACCAGGGCTGCGGCTGAGTTTATTTTCTCCTGGCCCCAGCTGAGTGCTATTTCCTTCTACCTCTGCCTTCAGCCTCCACACCTGAACACACGTAATGTTTCCTGGGATTGTGGGGACTTCAGAGAGGCATGGCTTGGGGACGTGGGGGAAGTGTATATACAAGGACCAGATTTGGTGGCAAGCAGTTTGCTACCTGCTTTACATAAACCAGTTCATTTAAGCGGCACATAACCACTATGAGTTATGGACTAGCATAACCATTAAAAACCATACTTAGTTTCCTTCAAGAAGCCCTCTAAAAAGAGAAAAAACCTCCATACCTAGTAGAGTGAAGTCATTTATCCAAGATCAGAAATTAAAGTGAATAAGTAGGAGGCTCAGGCCTGGAACCCACTTTGCTTGGTCTTGGAGTCTGGCCCTACCCCTTGGACTCGGACAGTCTGGGTTGGATCCCAGCTCAGTGCATTCTGGCTGAGTGGCCTTGACCTCTGCAAAGTAAACATCCCACCTGCCCTTCCCACCCACCAGGCAACCGGGGAGGTTTAAATGAGATTGCAGATTTGAAAGGTGCTGGACCACAGAGCAGGGCACACCTGCTCCTTACCATCCATCGCACCTGAGGGCATGCTCGCTTGTTTAAGAAGGAGGATGTGGCCACTTCTCTCTTCAGTGAGCCATCATTTAATCACCTGATGTCCATCTCTGATCATCAGCCTAAAGCTTTGAGATCCAAACCCTTCAATTCACAGAAAATGTGGAGAATATGCTATCTCCTTCTTTATCATTCTTTATTCATTCGAAGAATAAAGATTCTTCACTGTTAAATGACTGCTGGGAAATCCTGATATATACTGTTAACAATGCAGGAAACGTAAACCTTCTGCTTACTCAGAGGCTGAAGGGCGACCTGGATGGGCAGAAGCGCCTGGAAGCCACTCCTGGACTCTGGGAACTAGTAAAGCTGCGTCTTGCCTCTTTCTAGCACATATCGGAGCATAGTACCTGTACTACCTTGTAACACCTCTGGGCTTTAATCCCAGCTGTCTCTTTTACTAGCTGTGTGTCCTTGGGCAAAATCACTTAACCTTTCTGAGTATAGGTTCCTTTCCGTGAAAAACTGCAAGGACTGTTGTGAGAATTACACAGCACGTTTCAGGGTGAAGCGGATCCATCTTGGACTTCCCTCAAGGTGGTTTGTCGCAGAACTGCAAAAATGTCCTTAGCAAAGGTAGTTTTATGTCTCCGAAATCCTTGGCCCAGATCTAGGCTGTTGGAGTGCATGGCTGTTACCAAACACTCGGCCCTGGTCCTTGAGGCCACATCAGCAAAATGAGAACAAGTGTTCTGGGGATGAAGAAAGGGACTTTTTTATTACTTTGCCAGCAAAGGAGGAAAAACAGCAGAACTTCTCATCTCAAAATCCAAATTCCCTGCACATAGGCAGAAATATAGAACTTTTAAAGGGAGGGCCCCTCAGTTCTAGGCTATTGTGGTTAATTACTCTAATCATCCCGTCTCTGCCAGCCGCCCACATCACCTGGGAGTTATCTCTTTTAACAAAGGGCTTAACCTGCCTCAGGGATGCAGGCCAGGCTGCAGGTCCCAATAAGAGTGAGGGAAGTTTTAAAGAGACAGAAAAATCTTTTCTTTTCCCTTCAGGCCCTTCCCTCTGTTACATAGCCAATGATTTTATTACGAACCCTGATTTCTTTAGCAAAAACAATCTTGAACTGCTCATGAACAAAATGACTCTCTCTGACCAACAAGCAGGTGGCTATTCCATTTCCATCCTCAGCACTGACCTCCTGCTGCCCAGCGAGGGGGAGTGGGCAGAAGGGAGGGTTGGGAGAGGCCTGATGTCACTCAGCCCTACATAAGGGCCTCCTTTCGGCTCCTGCAGGCAGTTTGAAGCAGCTGGTGGAATGAGTTAGGTCCTGGTTGTGGGATTTTTTTTTTTTTCGTTTTTAAGACAGACACAGACACAGCTGTTGAGTAAAATGCCGCCTCCAGAGAAAATCCCAAATCTCAGACCGTTCAAGCAGAGAAAGAGCTTAGGTAAAGTTCTTGGGGTAGCTTTCTGGCTGACTTGAGAGAGACGAGAGGATATAGCCTTCTCTTATTGTCTGTTTATTCTTTTTTACTTGAAATATTTGCAGCAACCAGACAGGAGGAAGTTGCTGGAATCCGGGCAAAGTTCCCAAACAAGATCCCGGTAAGACTCCGTTGTATTTCCTTGGGGGGGACCTGCGAGCCTGTTCTATGGGGGACAAAAAAAAATGGAAAGACCAGCCAATAATCTCCCTCTCTCTATTCCTAAGACAGCGAGAACTCTGAGTCACATTATTAAGGGTCAAAACTCTTGACAGGTGATAGTGGAGCGCTACCCCAGAGAGAAGTTCCTGCCCCTGCTGGACAAAACCAAGTTCCTGGTCCCGCAGGAGCTGACCATGACCCAGTTCCTCAGCATCATCCGGTAGGTGACACGGGCACGTGGGGGAGGAAGGTGAGCTGTGTGTACCTGGGCTTCTCCTATTTTCTTCGTTTGGTGGTTTTGGGGGCTGATGGGGGCATTCCAGGGGAAGAAAGGGAAGGGACTTGTTTCTGTGACTCATCTTTTAGATTCTGTAGTGTTAGAATTACTCTATTTTAAACAGGTAAGGGGAACCAGCAAATCAAAAGAGAGCAAGAGCTGCCAACATTTCTAACAATTTCTGAAAGTGGTCTTAGCCCTAAAACTAGTCCAGAAGATCCTGCCTGAAACCTAGTCTGTCTGTCCCTGGCAGAGACCCGCACCTTTCCCGAGTGTGTGCACCTGGGGGTGGGACCTCTTCAGAAAAGCAACGCTCCCTGCTCAGAACACTCAGAGGAGAGACAGGGAAGCCATCCCCTGCACACTCCTCCCCTGGGTTGAGGCAGAGGCACCGCCAAGGAAAGGTCGCTATTTTAAAGCTGAAGAGGGTTAAGGGGAGTCACCTGACATATGGATTTAATGAAAAATGATTTAGGAGTAAAGCAAAGATACTTGGTGGGTATGTCTTCACAGGTTGAAAAGACCCGTTGGAAGCTATGTAGCTGTTGCAGACTGTTTCTCTGCAAATTCTCTATGAATGAATGTTTTATCTTTCTATTTTGTTTTAATGAGTTATTTAAGACTATTCTGATTTCCTCTCCTCTGGGGCCGATTTGCTTAGCATTTCTGTGTTGCCGCATCTCCTAGTTAACGATGGAGTCTCCTAGTTAACTCAGAGGCCCTGTGGTTCCTAAGTCTCCAGGGAAGGAGGAGGGAGCAGGTCAGGCTCCTGGGGCACCATGGTCCCGCAGACTCCTGGGCTGCCTCCCGGGTCAGCCCCTCACCACCCTCCTCCCCGTCCCAGGAGCCGCATGGTGCTGAGGGCCACTGAGGCCTTTTACTTGCTGGTGAACAACAAGAGCCTGGTCAGCATGAGTGTGACCATGGCAGAGATCTACAGGGACTACAAGGACGAGGACGGCTTTGTGTACATGACCTACGCCTCCCAGGAGATGTTCGGCTGCCTGGGGTCGGTAGCCCTCTGGGATGGGGGCCTCCTCGGGGACAGACCCTGCAATCATCTCTAGCCCTTGTCAGGAAGAACTTGTCCCCTGACCGATGCATCAGACACTGGCAGAATCGGCTGGTTTTCTCCTGTGGACACTGGAGGTGTCGGGGAAGCAGGGATGCCTGGGGTGATCAGATCCAACTACTGACACAAAGCTGTGGTTCTTCCTGCTTTACCTGTTTTGTGCTCCATGCTCTTGTGTTTTCTGAAAACAATGCTCTTGGAAGTTTTGTAAATAATGACTTTCTTCTGAATGAGAAATGGTTAGCTTGTGTGATGGTTTTGCGTGATGAGCTGGAGATAATACGTTAAGTGTCCTTTGTGGTGCGGGTGGGCAGGCCCTTGAGGAGTTGGTGTCACCCCTGCATGTGGACAGGAGTCCCACACATGGCTAAGTCATAGAGAACCTCCAGCCCATAGGCTGATCTCTGTGGAACCACACAGTCAGCTCCCCTGGGGGTGCCCTTACCTGTGTCATTAGAGACCATCCTAACTCTCCGGCACTCACTCTACTTGCTTGTTTCCTCTTATTCCCTTTTTGTCTGTCGATGTCACACATGTTTGTGCCAAAGTTGTAACTTCTCAACATAAAGTCGTTTAAACCACTGGAGCGTCTACTATGTGCCAATCTTTGTTCTGAGCAACCTATGTGCATTAGCTCCTCATCACAACTCTCTGTGGTTGACTACTATTACCATGGAACAGATAAGGAAACTGAGGCCCAGAAAGGCCAAGGACATTTTCCAGATTCACATAACATGGGCTACCAGGACCCGAGGTCAGGAAGTTTGGATTTAGAAGCCTGGCTCCTTGACCTCTGCCAGGTTCCCTAACTAGGGGGGACTCCACTCAGTGATACCTACTGGGTCCCTGAGCTGCAGTGTTGAGTGGGACAGATGGAAACTAGGGGTGCAGTGGAGCTCCATGAATGCATTAACAGCAAGTGCTTCAGCAGCAGTACGACAAGAGCAACAGTTCCAGCCATGCTTGGAGGGCATTGGTCACAAAAGATTTTACAGGCAGTTGAACATGAGCTGGGTTTTGAAGTATGGATAAGAGTTTGTCCAGGAAGGAGTTTTATCTATTGATATTCAGCAAACATCAATTGGGTACTTACTATCTGCTAAGCACTACTTTGGGGTCCTGAAAATACAGCATTGAATAAGATAAGCAAGGTCCCAACCCTTATGGAGCCCACTTTAATGCTAGCAAAAGAAGAAAGACCATATTCAGATACTTATAAGTACAATTTAAAGAGGAAAAAAAGGCAAGAGTGGTTGGCAGATAGACTCCACTCTCCAGGGTGGTCAGAGAGGGAGTTATTTTCACCTGGACCAGAATGATGACAAGAAGTCAGTGGCAGAGGTTGAACGTGCCAGGCAGAGGGAAAGGTGGCTGAGCAGAAGCTCCTAAGGTGTAAGAGTTTTACCAACAGGATTGCAGGGTGGGTGCAGCCAGTGGTGGGGAGGGAGAGGACAAGAAAGAGGCAGCATTCTAGCTGGAGAAAGAGCATTTTTTGAAGAAGGTGAGACTCAGAGAAGGTGCGATCTCCCTAAGGCCCCTCAGCAGTGCTGGGCCTGGCAGGTCTCCTGGGCTCGCTCTCTGGGGCCAGCCTGCCCTCTCTCCTGCCTGCCACTGTCCTTCCCCTTCCTGACTTGCCAACCTCAGTTGCTTCCTCTAACTCTCAACCTTCAAGTCATCGTTGCCATACACCAAGCAAAAACCTTGTCTCCCAGACTCGTTCTCCAGATATGTCCTTGTTGCTTCACCTTGATCAGCGAATATTCCTCTCAAATACATCTAATTCCTAGGATTGACTTCGAGCTTAATGAGAGGTCTTTGGCCATGAACACTCTGGTGCTGTTCGTCCTGCTCTCTGCCTTCCCCACTTGCTTGGTCTCTCTTGGCTCTCTAAGGCTGTCACCATGCTTCAAGAGCAGGGTCCTCCCCTGGGTGTGTAGCTGGGTGAGCTCTTGTGCTGTTTGGTCTCCAAGATCCTTCCCGATTCAGCTTCCCCTTGTACATTAACCAGAGAGGTTAAGAGTAGCCCCTTCGGCTGCCTTGTTTGCCTGGTTCCACAACCAGATAAAATTCAGTGCCTGAAACAACCACTGTTTTATGCTCGTGGAGTCTGTGGGGAAGGGGATTTCAGAAAACTTACAGTGGCAACAGTTTGTCTCTGCTCCGTGGTGTCTGAGGACTCAGCTGGGGAGACCTGAAAGGCTGGGAGTGACTGGAATGGCTGGGATCATCTGGAGGCTTCTTCATTCCCATGTCCAGCGCCTGGGATGGGATGACTCAAGCCTGGGCCCAGCAGGGACTGAAGCCTGGCGTGACTCCAAATGGCCTCTCAGAATGACAGCTGGGTTCCAGGGGCAGCATCCTTGGAAGGAGCAGCTGGAGAGCACATGACCCAAGAAACCAGGACAGAAGCTGAAGTGCCAGTTGGTGATGGATTTCAATCTTTTTTTTTTTTTTTTTGAGGCAAGTTCTCACTCTGTTGCCCAGGCTAGAGTGCGGTGGCATCATCATAGCTCACAGCAACCTCAAACTCCTGGGCTCAAGTGATCCTCCTGCCTCAGCCTCCTGAGTAGCTGAAACTACAGCTACACACCACCATGCCCGGCTAATTTTTAAATCTTTTGTAGAGACAGGATCTTGCTCTTGCTCAAGCTGGTCTCAAACTCCTGGCCTAAAGCGTCATCCCGCCTCAGCCTCCCGAAATGCTAGGATTACAGGCGTGAGCCACTGACCTGGCCTTCAGTCGCTTTTAGTCTGGATTTTTTGCCTTTTTTTTTTTTTTCATCTACTCAGGTACTTAAAATTAATGGGTGATTTGTACTTCTGTGAGTTATGACCACTTCTCTTTTAGGTTATTTGTAATTTTTTATGGATTATTACTGAGTACTTAAATTCATTGCATGCCATATATATTAAAAATAACCCATTCCTTTTGATCTTGTTTAAGGCAGATTTTCTCACGTATTAATAGATGTTTTGTATTTTTATGTGGTTTCCTTTGTGGTTTCTAAGGTTCATGTTTTTGAATAGACTCAACTCCAAGGTTATAAAAAAATATACGCTCATCCTGTGTATACGTCTCACACCATGCTTACATTATGTTTGTACTTAAGTATTTGAACCGACTGGAATTTATTTTGGTAACAGAATAAAGGACCCAGGTTCCATACTTTTTCCAAATGCTGAACCAATTGTCATGCATGCATTATAATCTCTCCATGGATGTCTGAATTTTCTGTGATTGTGTGTCTATGTCTGTGCACCACAATAACACCAAGAAAATGCCTGAAGAACGTAGATTGTGACTTTTTTTTAATCCTCCTGGCTCCCAGCAATGCTAAGTACATCTTAGGTAGTTAATACTGCGTGATAAATTAGAGAACCTGCAATGAATGTCAACTTCAGAGGGAGAAAATAGAACTATTGGATTTTGGTATGAGTGGCTGTTTTCAGTCATTGGGTCAGGCTGGGAAACCATTTATTTTTTCTGGGCAGCGGGGGATTAGCAGCCTGTCGTGATACATTCTCTGCTCCCTCCCTAGCCCCATGGAATAAATGGGGGCCACATGGAGAAGGCAGCTGCGTATGTCACAGCTAACATGGGATCTCCAGCTGACCCCAGATTCACTTGAGTGCCTAGACCTGAGGTCAGCAAACTACTGCCCATGGCCCATCTGACCTGGGACCTATTTTTATAACATAAAGTATCCTTGGAACATGGCCACACCCACTGGTTTACTGTTTTCTCTGGCTGCTTTTGTGCTACAATGGCAGAGTTGAGCAGTTGCGACAGAGACTGTATAACCTGCAAAGCCTAAACTATTTACTATCTGACCCTTTATAGAAAAAGTTTGCTGACCCCTGTCCCAGGTTTACAGTAATAGATCCATCGACAAGATATCTTGGGGGATAAATCCCAACAGAAAGGGTCTTTTTGTTGTTGTTTTGGTCCTACATGAGATAAGAAGAAAAGCATAGCCAAGTCCACTGGATTTAGTAATTTTAGTACCGCCAAGCCCTTGCCTGGAGGAGTTTAATATGGACAGAGCTCGTCACAGACCGAAAGGCCCCTCACCCTTCCTTTGCCTCTGAAACGTGGATGGGAGATTTCTAAGTGTGTATCGTTTTCTTTCATGAACGAAAGGACCTAGTTCACACCTATTTCTCAGCCAGCTCCAGGTTGGAGAACCTGGGCTTCTTACGGCAGCTAGACCCAAGTCATACAAGCTTGGGTCCGGGGCTGGATGGCCCACCCTGCGCAACTGACACCTGAGTGGATAATCCTCTGCTGTGGGAGGCTGTGGGCGCCCTGTCGGATGTTCCGCAGCACCATCCCTGGGCTCCCTTTACTAGATAAAGATTAAATAGCACTGCTGCCCCTACAGTGACACTGAAAATGTCTCCAGATGTTGGCAAACATCCAGGAGAGGGCACACTGCTCCCATCCGAGAACCACAAATACAGTCTGTAGGCCGGCAGTGTCTGCATCACCTGGGAGTGTGTTAAAACACGCAGAATCTCAGGCCCTCCTCATGACTGCTGAGACAAAATCTGCACTTTATTGAGCTGCCTAGGCGATTCTATGCATGTTACATTTTTTTTGTTTTGTTCTCTTTTTAAAAGATTTTTAATTTTTTTACTGAAAATCTCTTTATATTTTATTATTTATTTCGTCTCTCTTTTTTTTTTTTTTTTTTGCACAATTTGGGAAGCCCTGGGTGAGACAGCCTTGGGTGGTAACACCGCTGCTGTCTCCTCTTCCCACCTGCTGGAAAAATGCCACCGTTGTGCTTCATCTATATCCACCCTGTTTCCCCCTCAAATTCAACTCAACATATTGAGCGTCCTTTGGCCTACTACTGTATTTAGAGACACGTGGTGTCCTGGGAAGAGCTGGAGCTTTGTCATCAGACAGACCTGGGTTCAAAAGGAGGGTCTGCCCTGCCCTGCCCTGGGGGATTATTTAACCTCCGCCTCAGTTTCCTCATCTGAAACACCCTTAGTCTAGGCTTCAGAACAGGAAGAGCTTCTCAACAGTCTATTGTGGAGAGACTGGTACACTTTTAGTTGCTACGTTTTCATATCATTTCTACATTTCTCACAAGTGATGAAATCTCAGTGGCAGCAAACTTGCAACCACCGGGCCTACACTGCCTGGGACCGCTCCCGCGGTTCCCAAGTGCTTTCCGTGACACGGAAGTCAGAGCTGACCGACACCAGCAGGGACAACAATGCAGCTTCTTTGTGTGTGGGAACAGCCAAGCACTTTGTTGCCAATCAATATAAATTCCCCAAATTTTAAAGTTCCCAATGGAACTTCTGAAAAGACCAGCCCTACCCAAAAGGAAGATCAGATGTAAACGTTGGGAGAAAGCAGAACGTTAAATGTGCCTCCTTGACACGAACTCCAACTAGCCCACAGGAAAGAACTGCTGAGACCTTGAACTGAACGAAGCACCGGAAAGGAAAGCCACAGGTCTCAGGGGTCCTTTGGAGTCCGATTCAAGATGGGCCTGTCATTCCTTAAATGGCCCGAAGGTTACAATCTATGGCTTTACCCTCAACCTCAGGAAAACTACAGCTCCCCTCAAATCAACTGCGAACGTCTCCCAGCCTGGGTGCTTCCTGCCGCTCGGCTGAGTCACTGTCACCTCTGTGCCAGCGCCAACCTCCAGAGTCACAGAGACGCCCCCACTGGCCAGAGCCGGGCCCCCAGCAGTGGTGAAAGTCTTGAGTGGGTCATTTTGTTTCAGTAGAGAGAGATGAGGGACTGGATGATCTAGGACATGATTTGGGAGCATTTCCCAGGTCTCGGGACCATTTTATGTATTATTTGTCATTTTACTTGACTCAGACAAATGGATTTAGTTTAACCTTGTTTCAGCCAGTGTGGCATCCTGCTTTTTGTGACCAGCAGGTGTTTGACCTGGAGCTAAAAATGGTCCAGAAATGGTCAGTCAGGTCTTCCCTAGACCATACCTGGTGCCTTTATTGTAAGAACTAGGGGACTTTAGCCTGCTGGGCTGGTCAGTCAGAGGCTCTGACCCAGCCTGCACTTGAGCTCAGCTTGGGTAAATGGACTAAGTGGTAGGGGCAAGACAGTGAGTGAATTTCCGGCCAGGCACCAGTCTCCACAGTAACACGGAGAGGCAGTTTTGGGGAAAACTGAGGATCTCACTGAAGCCTCCAGGAGTCAGCCAGAAACCGCCCGCCTGGGAGCTTGGGTGGGGGATGCTTTCTCCCAGGGAAAGGGCTGCTAGGCAAGTGTCTGTGTGGGAGAGTGTTGTTGTGGAGCCCAGGAGGGGACAGGTGAGGACTCCACAGTGATGACTGTGAGCAGTACCTCACTTTACTCTCTAGAGAATTTCTCCTTTTCTGGTTTGAAGAACGTTCCCAATTTTTTCTATTTCCTTTTTCTTTTTCATTTTCCATCTGGTATATTAATTTTTTTTTTTTTTTTTTTGAGACAGGGTCTCCCTCTGTCTTCCAGGCTAGAATGCCGTGGTGTCAGCCTAGCTCACAGCAATCTCAAACTCCTGGGCTCAAGCAATCCTTCTGCCTCAGCCTCCCAAGTAGCTGGGACTAGAGGAGCACAGCACCACACCTGGCTAATTTTTCTATTTTTTTGTAAAGACGGGGTCTCGCTCTTGCTCAGGCTACCTAGTATATTTTTAACATGGAGTCTGCAGTCCTTAAGGGCAAAGACTGGAAAGATACAGAATTTTATTCCTTACTATGTGATATTGGCTATGGTTAACAAAGCAGATTGAGTTTATGTGGAAATCAGAATCATGGCTCCGTCAAGAAAACCACTTCAGACTGCCTCGATCCAGGTGGCTTGCTATTGTCCTGCTGAAAAGTAGCATACCTGAGACTCACTGAAACCAAAACAAAAGGAAATGAAATTTGAAATTCAGATTTTAATGTGAAACATAGTGCAAATTTTCTTTGTAGATCTCAGCCAGGCACATCGTAGGCACTCAATAAATATTTATTAAGTGAATAAGTCCATTTTTCACTTCCTGTGATGATGAAGTAGGATCCTCCACCTAAAAGAAGCACGAGGGACCCGTTCATCTCCCTTGAGCCCAAAGCAGGCCCTGGTGTTGAGTGCGGGACAGACACAGGGTCATTCCATAGGGCCACACCACTCGCTGCTATGATCACACAGGCTTAACGTGCTTCACCAAACTGAGACCCCAGTTTGTCCAGGAAAAACAAATAGAGTTTATGTATAAATATCAAGTAAATAATAGAAGAGTCAGATATGGTCAGAATCCTGGTCAGAGTGTGAGAAACATGAATTTAAGCTCTTACCTCTTTTCCTGTCAACTAAGCAGTTGTGAGTGTGGGGTGAGTGAGAACAGATTTTCCATGAATTCACTTAAATTTATATGTGTAACTAGCAGTAGATAAGTTGTACATTTCTAGCTCAAGCCAAGCTTAACATTCCTCAGATGAAGCCCCGAGAATTCCTGCTGTCACATGTCCTCTCCCAAGGACATTCCCAATTAGCCTAAGAAAATTAAACTGCCTGCCGTCTTTGCCCTCTAGAGACACAGGTAAACACCAGCTGGGCACATCTGGTAAAGTTTCTAGCAATGAAAGTAAAAGTTTTGGGTTGCAGAAATGAGATTTATTTATTTGGATATGGGACTAGATGGGCTTTTGGAAATTTTTCTAAATCCCAGTGCCATTTTTAGCATCTTTTAGAGACACAAAATAATTTAACTTGGTAGCACTGAAATGGATTCTATGCAGCAAAGCCTGGGGTGACTGTTTCCCTCTGTGTGACTAGCCTGTGTTTTCAGTGCAGCTGACAGCTGCCACACCTCAGCAAACATTGTGAATGTCTTTTTGTATTATTTATTTATTTATTTATTTTGAGACAGAGTCTTGCTCTGTTGCCTGGGCTAGAGTGCCGTGGTGTCAGCCTAGCTCACAGCAACCTCCAACTCCTGGGCTCAAGCGATCCTTCTGCCTCAGCTTCCCAAGTAGCTGGGACTACAGGCATGCGCCACCATGCCCGGCTAATTTTTTCTATTTTTGGTAGTAGAGACGAGGTCTCACTCTTGCTCAGGCTGGTCTCAAACTCCTGAGCTCAAGCAAACCTCCCGCCTCGGCCTCCCAGGGTGCTAGGATTACAGGCATGAGCCACCACGCCCGGCCAAGACTTAGGTTTTGTATTCTTGGTTCCCTAACCCTTTGCTGGGCAACAGAACCTAAGTGACTCTGTGATGAGAAAAGTAAGTGCTGTGTGAGGAAGTGAAGGATGACAAATAAAGCTCATCAGAATAAGCAAGCGAGTGTACAATTTCTCAGAGAAGTTACCAAGTAGGGAGTTTAAATTTCTTCCATGACAGAATATGCCACTGCTGGTGGCTGGTAAAGTCAAGTGGGGATCCCAGCACATGTTACCATGTCTGTTGGCCAGACCAATAGAGGACTTACGTTCCTGGCTTGACAATATGTCTTTTCCTTTAGCAGTAAATCCAACACAAATGACAAACTACAGACAGAAACTGCTCACAGACTGTGCTTTGGGTAATAACACTCGGCAGAGAATTTTATGGCCCAATAAACATTTGTGCCAGGTATATCACAAAGGATAGATATGAAGGCAACAATTCCCCCTAAATTGTCTGTTTTCCACAATTGTGTCCCTATTTTTCAACATTGAAAGTGATGAAGTTTTATACTATCCACTGTGTGTTTGTATCTCTGGTCATAACAAACACAGAGATATCTTGCTAAAGCCTGAATGATTTCACTTCCCTGGGATATTTAATGTTAGGAAGACTGATGAAGGAACCTAGCATTTCTTGAGCACCTACTATGTAACTAGCTCTGTGGGAGCTGATGCATGTTAGGAGGAAGTAGATGGCAAGATAAGCTAACTTGGATTTGGATCCTTGGTCACACGAGGTGTGTGACTTTAGGCCGTGTGTCCTCTCTCTCAGTACTTCTTTTTTATTTTCTCATTTGAAAATTGGGGATAATAATACAATCTGCTTTAAAGGATTTTGGAGACTTGGTACATGTAAAATCCTGGTGCAGAGATGTCAGCTATTATTTATTTACAATATATTAACTCAGAACATCCTTAAAAGAGTTCTGTCAGTTAGGTATGTTCCACCCAGATTTTATAAAAATCAGAAGTGAAACTGAGAAAAGTTAAGAAATGTGTTCAAGTGAGAAATATGGCAGGATTTGAGTAGGATTTTTCTGGCATCCCTATCTGGGCTCTTTTCATCCTACTATGGAATTGTAGAATAACATTATTAATATAAAACATGCACATATTACATGTTACATGCTGTACGACATGTGTTAATATAATACAAATGTTATATGTATATTTAATCCAGCACTTTTTATCTCAAAACATTAGCTTCACTTATGTCTTCCTTAAAGCCCAAGGTTTTGACGTTTAAGGGAACCGGTAATTTCTCTCTCAATTATGTTTCTTTCTTTATGAGAAGAATTCACACTACTCTGACGCTGTGAAAAAGGGTAAAAAGTTCAACAACCACCAATTTGGCTTATGTGTCAGACTTTATAGGGATCATTGTATTGTATGAACCAAAAGGTGAATCTCTGAAACAAACTGCAAAGAGATGGCAAATTAATAAGGTACTCATCTACATGGCAAGTATTATTTGGATCAATTTTTGAGAAATTAATATCTATAAAATTTTATCATTGATATTAAATTTATGATTGTTTTATATTATTTCTTGCATGGAAAAATTATAACCAGTTCTGAATAGCAATCAGTTTTCAAATATAAGAAAAATGCAGATTATGTAAATTAATTTCACTAAAGAAATAACCTGCATACTGAATTTTATAAAATAGAAAAAAATGGAAAGTATTTAAAAATATACTATTATATCTGGGTCTTTGGGCTTTCTCAATTGATAAAAAGAAAAACTATTACTTATTTTTATAGACAATTTCAAAAAATTGGAAAATTTTTTTTCGCTTTTGAAATTGACTACAAATTGAGTATAAGCATATATACCTTTTATTTAATTTCAATAATGTGCTTGAGAGAAAAATGGAAATGAAAAGCACATGGAATGCTGCCATATTTTGATTATGTAAAAATTTTGATGTAGAGTTATTAACCAATTGTGTCAGATGCTAATGTTTAACAGAGTAATGCTAAATTTCTTTACCTTGTTTTGACTAATTCATGCTACCTTTATGGAATTTTTTAAAGACTCTTGCTTAAACTTTAATGAAGCTAGTTAGTCCCCAGAAGAGAGTAATAAGATATGAGTTGTTGGAAGGTAAATAACATGACTAGTTATTTAAAAAAAGGAAGCCATTTCTCATACATGGACACTAAAGATAGTGGAAAATCAATTTGTAAGGATGGGATGGGAAGGCAAGTTAATATCCGAAAAAAATTTTGAAGGTGGTGACTAAGATTAAAAAGCAGAATCATATATATTGTAAATTTACCTACCTTGTGCAAATGCAATAAAATAATAAGAGCAATAATAAATGTTTATCTATGTTTGCTTTCTAGAAAAAGCCCAATAAATTTCAATACTTCAAAACATTTTTTCAAAAAGGAAAGCATGGAACAGTTAGCTCATATAGTAGTTATATTTCCTGTCAGAGAAAAATTATGTCAATTAAGTACACAAAATACAGGCATAGTCACTTATTTTTGAAAACACACACACACACACACACACCACTGGAATTATAAACCAGAAGTTAAAATATATAACTATAGGAAGCAGGAGGAAGTCAAAAAAATAATCCATCACAACCAAGTGGGTTTCATCCCAGAGATACAGGGATGGTTTAACATATGCATATCTATAAATGTAATTCCACATAAATAGAAGCAAAAACAAAGACTATATAATCCTCTCAATAGACACAGAAAACACATTAGACAAAATTCAGCACTCTTTTGTAATAAGAACACTTAACAAAATAGGCATAGACAAGACCTACCTGAAAAGGATAAAAGCCATATACAACAAACCCACAACCAATATCATACTGAATGAGGAAAAGTTGAAAGCATTCCCACTTAAAACTGGAACCAGACAAGGTTGCCCTCCATAACCACTTCTATTCAACATAGTGCTGGAAGTCCTAGCCAGAGTAATCAGACAAGAGAAGCAAATCAAGGGCATCCAAAAGTGGTGCAGAGATCAAACTATTGCTCTTTGCTGATGATATGGTCTTATATCTGGAAAACTCCAAAGATTCTGCCAAGAGACTACTGGAATTGATAAATAAATTCAGCAAAGTCTTAGGTTAAAAAATCTACGTACACAAATCAGTAGCATTCCTATACACCAATAACAGTCAAACTGAGAACCAAATCAAAGACTCAATACCATTCACAGTAATAACAAAGAAAATAAAATAACTAGGAATATATTTAATGAAGGAGGTGAAAGACCTCTATAGGGAGAACTATGAAATACTGAGGAAGGAAAGAGCACAGGATATAAACAAATGGAAAATCATACCATGCTCATGGATCAGTAGAATCAACATTGTTAAAATGTCGATACTACCCAAAATGATCTACAGAGTCAAGGCAATCCTTATTAAAATACCAACATAGGCCGGGCGCGGTGGCTCACGCCTGTAATCCTAGCACTCTGGGAGGCCGAGGCGGGCGGATCGCTCAAGGTCAGGAGTTCAAAACCAGCTTGAGCAAGAGTGAGACCCCGTCTCTACTAATAATAGAAAGAAATTAATTGGCCAACTAAATATATACAGAAAAAATTAGCCGGGCATGGTGGCACATGCCTGTAGTCCCAGCTACTCGGGAGGCTGAGGCAGAAGGATTGC
>CAUYRT010056886.1:0-31778 GCA_963574885.1 Lepilemur ruficaudatus | reverse complement strand
TGACCCACTGAGGTGTTTACAAATCTGCAAACTAAAGACGAATTGAAGTCATTTGCCATTTAAATGATTTAATCACCAATTACCATGGTAAAATAATAATTTTGCTGAATTTATATAATTTTTCAAAAAAATAAAACCCTTTTGCTTGAAAAGGAATTAGGAATTATGATTTTGCTTGAAAAGGGTTTTATTTTTTTGAAAAATTATATAAATTCAGCAAAATTATTATTTTACCATGGTAATTGGTGATTAAATCATTTAAATGGCAAATGACTTCAATTCGTCTTTAGTTCGCAGATTTGTAAACACCTCAGTGGGTCAACCCGGTTTATGGTCAGTTATGAATTAGGAATTATGATGTGCTCATATGTCCCTGAGATCATCTGACACGTTTTTTTTCAATTCTGGCAATGCTTGCTATTATTTACATTTTTATTTCTGTAACTTTGAATGCCAAGGTACTAAAACACAGGTGTAAATTTCTTGATGAGTTTTCCGAACAGTGGACATTTACAGGAGAAGAAAAAAGTTCTTTTGAAGCTCTTGGTATGTCTCAGAAACTATGGAAAGTCAGATATAAATTAGCACGCACTAACAGCGAAGCATAAGATATATATGACTAGTACCAAAAGGTGATTTAAATAACATTTTTGATTAAGAGAAATAAAGATGAACAAGATAAAATAATCACAAGAAAAGATGTCGTGGTCTTCTAAACCATGTATCATTATCAGTCTTAGCTTAAATAATTGTTTGAACATATTTCTACCAGAAGTACTTCTGAATCAAAAAAGCAAGCAAACTTTCAAGTACTAGGACAAAATAAACTGCAATAATGAACAATTATTATTCCTTCTATCTATGACATAATCATGAGTGCAAGTAATCACAATGCAGAAAAAAATTCCCTTTGATTTTATAATATTTTCTCATGGAAAAGTCTTGCTTATACACCTATAGCAGGTAAAATCTCTTGCAAATAAGACTTTATAAACAGTAGCAAATTTTTTCAGTGACACTCTTATTAACTCTTGAGCTAATGAGAAAAATCGTACTGTTTATGGTCGAGATAATATAAATACAAATTTTGGTGGATACAGTGTTTACTCAAAGTTGAAACAGGATATGAATGATTCTCTTGAAAATATTGGGTATCCTGCCCATCTTCTGTATGATTTCAGTTCAACAGCATGTGATGTCCTCTTCTTACTTCATTTATACTGTTTGAACTGAGCAATTAAAGAATATTTGTGATTTTGTTGGCATTCTGTATTCTTGAATTCTTTTACATTTAAAAACCTATTGGCTCTTTTTAACAACTAGAATCCTCAGTGTATTTGAAGTACTTCATCATGCTTTAATTCCAAATGTTCCCCAAACCCTTGTTGACTTTTAAAATAATCCATTGAGTAAAACCTATTACTTTCTTGTGCATAGTTTTCAATACCTCTTTAGCAGTAGGAATATGCAAACTGAAACAAAACCAAAGTGAATTACTGAAATGCTCCATTATTTAAGGGAAATTGTTGAATATGTTACACACAAAAAAATTATTTTTTAAAGTTTTATCAAATGTCAAGGCTGTCCTTAAAAGGGAAAATATTACTTACAAACAGGAAAAGAAATTCCAATTTAAGGCAAATAATTATCATGGCATTCACCATCACTACTTTTGAAATGGATTTCATCCCTTTAAAATTTTGATTATTTTACATGGATGTTACCAAATACTCTGCCAGTGGAGAAATAAACAAAATCATCAAATGGATGGCAATGTCCTGTATTGGACAACATTTTAGATAATCATCAATCAAGAGATGTTTGATCAATCCTGAGATAGAAACACAGGTAATTTCATGAATAATATTATGTGCTTCAACAAATCAAATTTGAAAAACAATTGTCAGACTTGTTAATTTTATGTCAGGAAGTTTAGTATAACTGCTCATAATGCTAATGTTTAATGTGTTTTCTCATTAATAGATGTCCAGTGGACAAAAGAACAAAATAAAATGGATGCAACCACTGAAAATATAAATGAAACATAAGACTACAACTGCAAGGGATTTTATATGCAAATTATGCAAAAAATAAACATTTAAAGAGAGCAAGACCCTTAGAGAAATAAAATTAAAGGAAGAAATATGCAATTAAAACAATTATAATTTGTTTCAGATAAGCAAGGAATAATTTTTAGTGTAATGTAATGTTATTCCTTTAACTCAGTGAACTTATATATAAGCAATTAGAAATAATTTAAATTTAACAGTCTTATATTTTCACTTGCTACCTATGGTAACCCTTTTTGCACATGGAGCTTTGTAACAGCTTTAATAGCAAAATCTGTAAATAACCCAAACATCCATTGTATTAGTCTACTCAGGCTGCTATAATAAAATATTACAGATTGGATGGTTTAAATAATAGAAATTTATTTCTAACAGATGGAGGCTGCGAAGTCTGAGATGAAAATGCCCGACAATTTGGTTCCTGGTGAGGGCTTTTTCTGACTTGCAGACAATTGCCTTCTCCATGCATACTCACGTAGTCTTTTCTAGTGCTCTTGAGGAGAGAAAGAGAGAGCACCCTCTGTTGTCTCTTGTAGGGACACTAATCCTGTTGGATTAGAGCCTCGCCCTTGTGATTTTACTTAATCTGGGTTACTTCATTAGAATCCTCATCTCCAAATACAGCCATACTTGGGGTAAGGTTTTGACATATAAATTTGTGAAAAGATGTGAATATTTAGTCCATAACGTCTATCAATAAATGGATAAACAAACTGTGGCATAGCCATAAAACACAATGCTCTTCAGAAATAAACTGTTGATACATCCTGTAATATGAATGTCTCTCAACATAATTATGCTGATGAAAGAAGCCAGAAAAAAATATATACTACATTATTCCATTAATATAAAAGTGTAGAAAGTTCAACTGATTTGTAATGATAAAGGTAGATTAGTGGTTGCCTGGAAATGAGGAAGAGGGACCTTGAAAGTATGGAAGGCAAGAATTATAAAAGACAATGAAGACAATTTCATAAGTGGTGAATATGTTCACTATCTTCATGGCAGACATTTTGTTTATGCATATTTATTATAAAACAATAAAACTATTTAAAAAGTAATTAATTTGTGACAGATAACAGACTCAAACCTAAGGCATGACACTATAAGAATCCTAGAAGAAAAGGTTGGAAAAACTATTATGGATATCAGCCTAGGCAAAGAATTTATAAAGACCCCAAAGGCAATCACAGCAACAGCAACAACAACAAAAAAAAATAACTGGGACCTGATTAATAAAAAAGCTTCTGTACAGCCAAGGAAACAATCAGTAGAGCAAATAGGTAACCTACAGGATCAGGGAAAATATTTGCATGCTATACATCTGATAAAGGGCTAATAACCAGAATCTGTAACAACTCAAGCAAATCAGCAAGATAACATCAAACAACCCCATTAAAAAGTGAGTAAAAAACATGAACAGAAGATTTTCAGAAAAAGATAGACTAATGGCCAATAAACATATGAAAAAATGCTTAATGTCTCTAATCATCAGGGAAATGCAATTCAAAATCAAAATGAGAGATCTAACTTCTATGAGAATGATTCTTATCAAAATGTCCCAAAACAAAAAATGCTGCTGTGGATGCAGAGAAAAAGGAATACTTATACACTGTTGGTGAGACTGCAAACTAGTACAACCTCTATGAAAAGTGTTATGATGATAACTCAAAGAACTAAAAGTAGACCTACCATTTGATCCAGCAATCCCACTGCTGAATATTTACCCAAAGGAAAAGACATTTATAAAAAAGACACTTGCACTCAAATGTTTATAGCAGCACAATTCACAATTGCAAAGATGTGGAAGAAATCCAAGTGCCCATCAATACATGACTGGATTAATAAAATGTGGTATATGTACACCATGGAGTATTATTCAACCAGAAAAATATAGTAAATTAATACTTTTTGTAATAACCTGGATAGGACTGCAGACCATCCTCCTAAGTGAAATATTGCAAGAATGGGAAAACAAACACCATATGTATTCACTATTAAATTGGAACTAAATAACCAACACTCATGTGTACATATGGTAGTAAAATTCAATGGAAATCAAGCAGATGAGGGATAGGAGGGGATGGGTAAATTCACATCTAACAGGTACAATGCACCCTATCTGGGTGATGGACACACTCATAACTTTGACTCAAACTGTACAAAAGTCATTCATGTTACCAAACATGAATTTGGTAATAATTCTGAATATTACCCATAATATTCTGAAATAAAAATAAATAAAAACTCCATCAACATCTTTAAAAAAAAAGTAATATGAAGGCAATTGTCAATTCCTAAGATCCACTGTTTATTATCTCATTGCCTGGAGTTGGGAGATTTGGTTTCGCCTCTAATGGGGAAAGGTTGATCTTCATCAAGTTCCAGAGGTACAAGTCTGCACCACAACTTAAACCTTAAAGTTTTCATTGGGTTTTCTCAATTCTAAAAGTGATCCTCTCCTAGACAAAGCACCCACTTCCTTTATGTTTTCTCACTGTTGTTAAATCATATGATTCTTTCTAGCTAGCAAAATTTCACTAGGGATAATTTGGATTCAGAGTAGTTGCTTTGGAGAATTTTGAATATAAACAAGATTGTTTATTTGGAAGATGCTTTAGACCAAGAAGAGAAAAGAAAATTGAACCGTCCAGTTGTCTGCATTCTTTGGGGTGAGAAGTTTTCAAATGCAATTTTAACTCAAGCATTGCTTCATTGAAAGATTCTTTAGTTAACCCTAATGAAAAAGTGAAAACTTAAAATACTTCATCTGTCAATCCATCCAAATTATGTTCCCCTTCTCTTATTTTGTCTTTTCTTCCCATTCTTTTCCCCCATTCTACTTCTGAGCCAGAGATGCTTCCTCAAGTCCCCGTAAGAATGCAGTCTCCACGTGGCTGTTCTGTAGACTTAGATTCTTGTGCCATTGTTAAAGAATCAGGACTTAAAGGAAATTGTTACTGTAAAGTTCAGACTTGCAGGGGGGTTGGGGAATGAGGAGGCAAAGGGAGAAGGGAAGACGCTGGCACTGCAGGCCCAGGAGGAGGTCAGCTACTCCTCCCCGTAGAGCCAGATCTCTAAGATAGGGGTCACCACAGAGGATAAGAAAATTGATAGGAAATAGAAGGAATAAAAGAATACACAGAGAATAAAGTATAGTTTATAGTTTTATATAAAAAGATCAGAATAATCACAGCGGGGTACTTAGGCAGCTAAGTAGATCCCTGTAACTGTCTAGCAATATGGTTAGATTCACATAGGTTTTTATAATCATAGATCTCAATTATTAGTTGTCAGGGTTATACATTTGCATATCAGGGAATGCAGTTGCTAGGGGAACAGGATTATACAGGTAGTGGGCTAGGGTCAAAAGTCCTCTCAAAAAGGGATACTAACAAGTCTTAATCCATCTAGGTGAACAAATAGGTATAAAGTCTTTTAGGGGCTAGCTTCTAAGTTCTAAGAGGTAGTCATCAATTAACAGAAGTATAATAAAAGAGGTATAGTGACTTTATATTTCTTTGATGTAGTTATTGTGGACTTAAAGGTAAACAGTCAGTCAGAAGTGAATAGGAAGCCTGAATTTCTACAAACAAGTTGTTTACGACAGAGAGGCATGTCTCAGAGCAAAGTACACTCATTGTCTCCAGCTCCCATCCTGTGGGCTAGGTATTTACCTGTGTCTCCGCATTCGGGACACAGAAAAGCCGCACAGAGAGATAACCAGGGAGTCCCTTGGATTGCTTCCCTACCGGAGATTTGAGAGCTCTCCCATGATAACAACCTCCGATAAGTGAACCATTGAGTTCACACATTCTTTCAGGGCAAAATCCTGCAAACTTCTGTTTCTGTCTTTAATATAGCAATATTGGGCAATACAATAAAATAATGATCTTATGAGCCATATTTCATTAATTCCTCAATCATCTTTCCCCAACACAGACTTATCCTTGGCTAATATTTTCTAAACTCTACTGATCTCAATCAATCAGTTTGCTAGGTGCAGGTGATATACTTAGGTTGAGAAAAGCTAATTGTCATAATCTTGAAGAAGATTTAACAGCTATTAAATCTTTAAGGAACAATAAAAAAGTTAACAATAAGCAAATTAAAGCATTTTTAATTAAAAATTTGTATAAGATGTATATGCAATATATACACGTAGAAGGCTATTATGTGTCTGTGTTATTTATAATATATTTAATATGTGCAAACAGATTCATCCAATAAATAGAGAGCAAACAGGACATACTGACAAAAGAACATATGACTTGAATTCAAAATTTCTGAATTTTGTCTGACACTTGTAAGTCTTGTTATTGTGGTCAAAAATTTTTAACATCTCTGTATTAATATTTTTCTTCCCTCAAAAATTTAATGAGGTAGTTCTACTTTTAATTCTTTGAGGCATCTCCATGCTACTTTCCATAAAGATTGAATTACCATTTGATTCAGCAATCCCACTACTGGATATTTACCCAAAGGGAAAAAAAAAACATTCTGTAAAAAAGATATCTGCACTCAAATGTTTATAGCAGCGCAATTCACAATTGCAAAGATGTGGAAATAACCCAGGTGCCCATCAATACTTGAGTGGATTAATACAACATGGTATATGTATACCATGGAGTACTACTCAGCATTAAAAAAATGGTGGACTAATACTTCTTGTATTGACCTGGATGGAACTGGAGACCATTCTTCTAAGTAAGGTATCACAAGAATGGAAAAGCAAACGCCACAAGTACTCACCATTAAATTGGTACTAAACGATCAATACTGTGTGCATATATGGAAGTAACATTCATTGGGGATTGGGCAGGTAGGAAAGAGGTGGAGCATATGGGTGTATTCACACCTGACAAATGCAGTGCACGCTGTCTGGGAGATGGGCATATTTGTAGCTCCGACTCCAGTGGTGCAAAGGCAATTTATATGATTAAAGTGTTTGCATCTCCGTAATATTCTGAAATTTAAAAATAAATAAAAATGAAAAAAAATAAAAAGCCAAAATATCTAAGAGAAAATAATAATTAATACTATCCCCATATCCCAAAGCTGTTATTAAATTATGCTGAATATGAAAACACTCCATAAAGTTTTCAATAAAAATTTATATAACCCTGTACAAATGAAGGATATTATTATTTTGAATGCACTAGTAAATAAGTAACACTTAAGTAGCTTTCGTTTTACTACTAATTATGATTGTAACCCTTCCTGAAAAATAAATAATACATACATGTTTTCCCTTTGCAAAGTGTGCTGCACTTATAAAAAAGTACTTGTACTTTTATTGTACTTCAGGTCCAAATTGTTACAAAAATCGATCTTTTCTTCCCAAATATAATTTTAACTTATACATATGTCTTATTTTCTATTTCTATACGCTAAAACTTTAAAACTCAGCCTGAAACCCATGGCACTTTTTCTTAACTCTCACCTTCTGTGTCTACACAGAAAATTCAGCTCTTGACTTCTTAGGCATTTTTTTTCCTTCCAAATTTGTCTCTCTTCCCTTTTCTGATCCCCAGTGATTTTTTCAGGGCTTGCTCAGGTCATCTCCCAGTGTCTAATCTTATGAGTCACCTCAAGAACTACAAATTTGTGCAGATTCCTTTTGTCTGGATTCCTTTCAGTGAAAGGAGGTCTCGTGCTTTTCAGTGTCTTTCTTTTCTCTGAGTATTCACTCCTGACCCCTTCCATTGAGTTTCAGCCCACAGAGAGCTCTTCGTTCTCTATATTCTATTACCCTTAAAATCAGTGTCTCACTCTTTATATCTTAATTGGTCTTCACTTCTTTTCTTCAGTTCTTTGCGGATGAGGACACAATCTTATATTTTGATCATCCATATAGTGCCTTAGCATAGTTTTGGTTATAGAGTTTAGTTTTCACAAATATTAGGTGGTTGTTGATTACCTAACTTGTAATTTTACATATATCAATATATAGCAGTTAATTAACCTACTTAATGATAAGAATTATAACTTGACAGATACATATTTGATATAATATAGATGCAAACTTACTAAAAATCAAGTAAGACATGATCTCTTTCCAGCTGTTTTCTGCAGGAATGCAATGCCTTCTGATAAGAATATTGAATATTCAATAGTTAAACAAGGCTAAAGCAATAGAGGACAATCAAATGGGCTGTAAAACACATATATTTCTAAGAAGACATAACTTATACTAAATTATCTATAAACCACTACTTAAATTTTATGTTTTGAATTATTTACTATTCTCCTTATAGAGATTTAAAGTTCCCTTTCATCATCAAACCCAGTCTTGATTTTTGTCCCATCACACACAAATTTGCATATCTAGCATAATCTTCAGAATGTTATGGTAAGGTTTAATTTTATGCACTGTTACGTGACATTGTAATATATTTTTCCATTGAAACAGGCAAGTGTTGGTACACGATAGGGAAGGAGATGTTTAAAATGCAAGCTCCAGAATTGAATTGAATTGTTTATATATGTTAATAGCAAAAGTTTTAAAAATTTATATATCTAATTTAAAGAGAATGCAATGCAAATACAAACTTTACGAATATTTTATTAATATGCAGGAATATATGTATTAACCAAGGTGAAATAAATTGCTAATACATTTTAATTTACATTTATTGTAGATTTGTATATATGAATAATGATTATTTATTGAATCATTAGTCTTTGCCAGGTTCTTACAACAACTGCATTCTCCCACTTTAAGGGCTGGAGTTAGCAGAAGGGATTCCAACCTCAGCAATTAGTATCATGAGAACTTAAGCTACTTATTTCATGCATTAGGACTTCATGCAGTTGTGAAAATTAAGTAAAATAATAAACACAAAATAATTAGTCTCTAGTACATAGTGATTGTTCAATATATGTTGTTCACTTTTATTATACTCCATGAATTCATTGACCAATAGATGATATGAATCAGGAGCAGATCACAAGCAGATAAGAATATTATGGCATAAAAGGAAAATGTACAAATAATGGTATTATAATGTACAAAGAGAAAAAGAAGAGAATAAAGAAGAGAATCAGATAAATATACAAGTGTATTATAACAACAATTTAGAGACAATAGAAAAATTGTGGTATTCAATATTTTTTACTTTGGTATAAAGTTTTTCACCTAAACTATTTTTATCCTCTTCCTCACAGCTAAACACAACTAAAACCTTTTCAGCTCTCATCTAGTCCTCTAAATTTTGTTGTTTAGTGAAATACAATCTCATCAATCATTTCATCCAACTTCATCAGAATGAACATATTTAAAATCTCCACAAAATTGTTGGAAAGGCCCTATAAATTGTATATGTTAATTAGTGAAAAACAATAGATAATTTTAGTGTTAGTTGACTTCGATTTTTGACCATTAGTAACATAAAACCAAAACTTTTTAGTGACCTGTTAATAGCTGAGATACTAAATAGCAACAGGAAATCAGAACATAATTTTGCCAACTACTTCAAAGTTCTCAATAAATTACATAGATATGAAGGGAGTCTAAATTACTAAATTCAGAATCTTAAATTCAGAATTCTTAAGTTCAAATTCCAGCTCCACAACTTACCAGCTGTCATAACATTTGGCATTTAAATCATGCTTTATCTCAATAGTCACGTCTATAAAACAATCATAAAATTTTTCAGCAGACACACTAAAAACCATGACTTCTGCATTATGCCATACATCCACATAACAAGAACACGTATACTGCCTAATATTTTGAAATATAAATTATAAAAAAATTATTATCAGCCACTTGGATTTGTCATGAGGTTATACTAAGACAATATATAAAAGGACTTTGGAATGTTCCTGGCATACAATTTCAGCTCAAGAAATTTCAGTTATTATTATCATTATTAATATTTTTTAGCTTTTTTTATTTCAGCATATTACAGGGGTACAATTGCTTAGGTCACATATTTTGCCTTTGCCCTGCCCAAGTCAGAGCTTCAAGCATGTCCATCCCCAGACAGTGAGCATTGCACTCGTTCATTGTGAATATACCCCCTCCCCTCTCCCACCTGCCTGACGCCCGATGAATGTTACTACTATATGTGCACTTAAGTGTTGATCATTAATTACTATCAGTTTGATCGTGAGTACATGTGGTGCTTGTTTTTTCAGTCTTGTGATGCTTAGTAGAATGGGCTCCAGCTCTATCCAGGATAATACAAAAGATTCTAGTTCACTGTTGTTTTTGGTGGCTGAGTAGTACTCCATGGTATGCATATACCTCATTTTACTAATCCACTCACAGATTGATGGACACTTGGGTTGTTTCCACATCTTTATAATGATGCTGCTATAAACATTCAAATGCAGATATCATTTTTAAAGAACATCTTTTTTTTCCTTTGGGTAGATGCCCAGTAATGGAATAACTGGATCAAATGGTAGTTCTACTTTTAGCTGTTTGAGATATCTCCATATTATTTTCCACAAAGGTTGTACTAGTTTGTAGTCCCACCAGCAGTGTATGAGTATTTCTGTCTCTCCACTTCCATGCCAACGTTTATTGTTTTGGGACTTTCTGATAAAAGCCATTCTCACTGGAGTTAAGTGATATCTCATTGTGGTTTTGATTTGCGTAATATTATTTTGATTAAATATCTCTATTAGCTACAGTGAATTGTTGGCCTATCCTCCAACTAAGAAATGTGATACCACCACAAAATTCTAAATTGATAAAGATATTTCACTCAGAAAAATAAGCTATAAATTAATATTCGATTTTCTTATGATTTAACTTTTTCCCATTTTTTTTAATTGAAAGTATCCAATTTTGAGAAGGTATGCTGCTGCCTATGAACTTCTATGCATACCTCATCTTGACCGGGGCAATCTATTTTATCTTGGCATCTTACCCAGTTATCCCATTTTTGCTAAAATTATAGGCAAGCAGATCCTTTTCACGTGGTTCATCCCAAACTAATTCAATCATTCACAAGGCATTTTTGCTATTCTATAAACATCCTATATACTGTTACCCAGCCTTGAAACTCATTAAAACTCGCCAAACTAATTTCTCACATTTTACATTGCATATCCAGCTGCAGTCAAGTTTCAAACATACTTCACATGGACAAAATTTACACACACAGACACACACGTACACACAAACTGATTCTTTTTTATAAATCATGGACATAAAGATTATTTTATGATTACTGAATGAATCTAGGGAGATTTGTGCCAACAGGAGCAAGTAACAAATTTTGATGACAGAGCACTACATCTTATGTGTCTGAGTCGTACGTACCATAGTTACATGGTGTGAATACACTTGGAAACTTCTTTATCACAACAGTCAAAGAAAAGACCTTAATTTTACATGAGGGTCATTATGCAGAACAATTTCAATATTCTAGTTTCACTGGGAGATAAGACAATGTTATTCAGCATGTGTCATGGCCTGTCTCATTTGCAAACTCCCCTCTTCATCTTTCCCATATTCATCACAGAAGAAAAGGCAATAGGATAATGGGTGGAATTGAACATGATATTTATTCAAGTCTTCCTGAGCTTGTAAATTAATAAGAGGTAGAGCAAAATATGTTTTTTTCCCCCTTCCTAATAGATTTTCTGTAATTGTGTGGATCATTTTAAGTAAAGTCTAAAGTTCCAGTTATACTTATTTTTAAAAATCTTTAGAAGTATTTGGCAGAATGATAATTTACAGTAATCAAATTTCTAATCTTAGAGGAAACAGAGTTTTTATTACATACTGCTATACAATCTGTGCTATTATATCCAATGCAGTGATATAGAGCACATCTCAGCAGCCTGAGTTTATCTGCCTCAATGCAAGATTTCACACAAGACAGATTGCAAATTATTATTGTGCAGCTCTATCATATAATCAGCTATTATTATCACATAATAACCACTGTGATAAGGAGATTTTCATAGGGCTGTATTTTAAATGGTCTTCAGAATGAAAAGCAAAACAAAAGCAAACCAGAGCAGAAACCCTCATTGAATCATTTTTTAAAGTAGAAGATAACATACTCCTTTTAATGTTTTAGCAATTTATTTTAGAAAACCTTGGCTTTCTAGTAGTCTATTTTCTAAATGTTTTCATCTCAAATTCATAGCAAAATTAAAATTCATGGCTAAATATCTTTCCTGGATGGGGAACTGGTGCGATTTACACCCGTATCAAATTCTAAGCTCTTCAAATGAAGATAAGGGGCTCACTTATCTCCAAATATGTTACTACTGATCTCCTAATAAAGGATTTTTATTTGCATGGATTAAATTTCTACCACCAAAAATAAATACACTCAACAAGTATTCTCTGGAGAAATTGAGAATAATAGTTTGCTTTTTATGTGGTCTCGTTTCCAAACCAGGTGTATAAAAACACTGACAAAGAGACAGAAGACTCATTTGTTTTTAAAAGAGTTTGTGAGGAAACCCATTGGAAAAGATGGTTTGTTCAAGTTTCTTGAATCATTCTTTCAATGATACCTACTGCCCCCTGCTGGCCCATCACAGAAATAGACCCTTACTTTCCTTTGGTAATTTACACAAATGCATTTAAGTAATTAAGAAGAGCAATGGGCGATATATTCATTAACATTTCAGATTGCATACATCTTTCTCTCCCCATTACTATGTATAGAAAATATTTACATATGTAAGTTCTGAAAGACCCCCATTCAATTTGCCTATGTGTGTTCTCAACTGATTTTTTAATGTCCTCCCTGTGACCCAACAGACCAGCTTATGTTATAAATCCAAAGCTAGTGAAAACATAATTAGAGAAGGCCACTTGAAGTGTAAAGAGATTAATGTTTTAGGGAAATTGAGCAAGATTTATTCAGTACATCAGAAATAGGTGTTCATTGAAAGTCAGTGTTATATGGTGTTTCACTTTTGACAGCCTCTTGGACAGCGTAATCCCTTGTCAAACAAAAGTTAAAATTATATACAGTAGATGTACGTGAATGGTACATTTTCTCTTTACTAAGGAGGACACTAAAATATTCAGGTATTAGTAATCCAAGATGTTATTTTGAAATTTAAAAATATTGTACAAAATAATTAAATCATTCACTTTTTGATCATTTATGCCATTTTTTAGTAATGTGAACTGACTGAGAAAAATTTAAGCTGGCTTTGTAATTTATATGAGGACATTTTGTTTCCTCTACACTGATTAATCTGTAAAATGGAGTTTATTTCAACTACTCTAAAAAGATGCTATTAAAAAGAAGATATCCGAATTCAGACCACGAGACTAATACAGGAGAGAGTGTGTTCTAACAAATTACTGCTGACACTTTCAATAACTAAGGCCCAGGAGAAATCCATACAGAAAATGATATTCTATTATAGTATGGCATTCAGGGAGTAAGTCCCGAGTTTTTAGTTAAGAATATAATCGTTTATTGTCTCTGTATTCAGAATTGCTAACCACAAGAACTGTTTCCTTAATTGACGATGACCTTTGAGATTATCATACTTGTAATGGCTCTAGCTATTTCACCTGGAAAGCTTATAAGCCTATGCAGTTAAAAACATGAAAAGAAAACAAAATCTTTGCCATAAATAGGAAAATATTCTATTAATAGTTATTAAATTTTAAGTGAAATAATTACTTTCACTTTCTTGTATTAATCATTAGTTTAACAGAATGTTAATTATTAAGATATAATTATTAATTAATAAACACTGCAAAATACAATACATAAAATCCATTTATTAAAATGAGCTAATTAGTATTTAATTATTATATATACTGGTAAAGGATTATTCAGGGATTTTATGTAAATGCATATCAAAGAATTAGATTTTTTTATTTTTATATATAACAATTATACAAAAGTACCTGTGTATTTGGAGAGGACGGGGCAATTATTTCAATAGCAGAAGATAACTCTCTCCCAGAGGCATATGTTTGAAACCTACCAGATGACAAAACACCCTGTTTCAATTTTTCTCATAAAATTAAAAGGAATTATAACATTAAATATTTCATACTCATGACTTAAAAATTCTGCTCAAATTTATGAATTCTTCTTGGATTATCCAGTCAGAAAAGAGCAAGGATGGCTGATGAGAGAAAAATCTACAAAGCTGCAGTACTTACTCTAGAATCCATCTTGCAATGGATATTTTCTCAAGTGCCACCTGTTAAGTTTATTATCTTCCAATATTGATTAAAAGATTATAGTGCGCACTGAACGTTTCCAGGATATTTAAAATGATTAATAATCTATGTTTTTTCTCTCTAGATTTTAAGTATTATAAATTATTTTAGTATTTCCCTGAATGCAAGGAAATATGTATTTTTACTCAACTGTTTTTTTTTCCTGAAGAAGGTACCTGTGATAAAATATGATCTGAAAATAATCCCATAGTTTTCTTGAAATTAGTTTCAAACTTTTCTGATTTTTCAGAATATAAAAGTGCAATATAAAATACTCATAGACCTGGAAGTGTATATGTGACTCTCAATAAAAATAGTGAGACTTCAAGAGTGGGGACAAAAGTATCTTGCTTAGACACATGGTAGTGTAATTTATTTTCATCACAGTTAATGCTGTTTATTTAGTAGAATAATTAATGACATGCATTCTAAGCACTAATTTAGAAATTAGGAATATTGCCATGGTTTCTGCCAAGCTGTCTAATCCCGACAAATCATTATACCTTATGATCTTTAGTTTTCTTTTTTGTGGATGATGGAAAGGGCTAGATGCTTTTGAAAGTCACTTAAGGTTATA
The DNA here is from genome assembly GCA_963574885.1 of Lepilemur ruficaudatus. Classification (NCBI taxonomy): domain Eukaryota; kingdom Metazoa; phylum Chordata; class Mammalia; order Primates; family Lepilemuridae; genus Lepilemur; species Lepilemur ruficaudatus. Next base: position 16,960 of record CAUYRT010056886.1, on the reverse strand, counting down.
TATTTCACTGATAAACATCCGTGAGCTTCCCTAAATGGTTCCCCTTCCAATGCCCATTCCCCTAATTTGGCATAATCTGAATACACTCATTCACTCCTCATAGCAACCCTGTGAAAATAGCATTGTTATCCCCATTTCACCAGTGAGAAAGCAGAGATTCAGAAAGGATGACAGGCTTGTTTGAGTTCTACATCCACAAATGGTAAATAGTGAAACTAAACCTCTATTCATAACAGTGTCAGTGGAGAAGTGGCTTTCTCAAACAGGCTTTTGTGGTAAAAGATATTTTTCTAAGAACAAAAAAAAAAATACATAGATGAATAATTATTATTACTATTTTAATATTGTTTAGTGGTTATTTTCTGTGAAAACTAGAGAGATAATTAACCAGCCTTCTCCATAGAAACAGATCCAACAGAATATATATATAATATATATAAATATATATGTCTGTGTATTCTATATATCTGGTATATGTGTGTGTTTATGTGTGTATGTATGTGTATACTTGCACATATATATAAAATATGGGAATTAACTCATGCAATTGCTGAGAAATTCTTGCATCTATGTTCTGCAATCTAGAGAACCAGGAACCAGTGGTAATACAATTCAGTTTCTGTCTGATTCTAATGTCCTGATAATCAGGGTAGGGTGCCAAAGTGGGAGGTGGTGTTAGTGTAAATCTCAGAGCCTGAAGGCCCTAAAACCAGGAGCTTTGATGTCTGACAGCAGGACAAGATGTGTTTCCCAGCTCAAGAAGAGACAGCAAATTTGTCTTTCCTTCACCCTTTTGTTCTGTTGGTCCCTCGGTGTATTGTATGATGCCCATCCACATTGGTAAGGGCAATCTTCTTTACTCAGTCTACCAATTCAAATGCTAATTTCTTCTAGACCCCCTCTGACAGACACACCAGAAATAATGTTTTATCAACTATCTGGGCACCCCTTAGCCCAGTCAAGCTGACATATAAAATGAATTATCAGATAGATGTATACATAGATGATAAAGAGATAGATAATAAATAGATCAACTTGCATGATTATATAAATAACAATGTATAAAGTAAGCTTGAGAAAACAAACTATATAAATTCAGGAAATTAGTCATGGGCATGCATTAAAATAAAAATACCTGTTAGTTTGCACTATAATAATTCAACAAAATATTAACAATAATTTCAGTTTAGTTGAATAAAATGTTCATAGGTTATTTGACTTAAAACATTGGCCCAATTGATCCAAATGGATTGTGGTTGAAATAGATTCATTGTGGTTTTCAGGGACTGAAGTCAGGATAGAACACTCTTCTCAACATATCGGCTTTGCTGTCACATCTCATAGAATTTCTCATTATTTAAATTATTTCGGTCATTTAATGGATTTTTCACTTAACAGTAGAATCTCATTACCCTTAATTGCAACAAACTTGAAATTTTACCTTTTTAAAATAGACTTTTCTCTTTACCTCTGACTAATCTTCTCTAAATTTCCACTTCATTTTCAATTCTCTTTTTGGTCATTGAGGATCCCCCAAATGAAGTCCAGTTCATTATATGCCTCATTATCAATATTACCATAAAGCTATTATTGTCATTTACTCCAATGACCTTTGATATCTCTTCAATTCCATCTTATTCAGAAGAACCTTGGAAATGCTACAGCCAGATGATTTGGACCATTTTCAAAGGACAGGCTAATTTTATTCTGATAGACAATATAGCTCAAGGATCTCCAGAAAAAATAGCAATCAACCTGGAAAGTTGATTTTTTTTCTCTTCTTTTCTCCTTAGAGATAGAAGAATTTAAATAAATTTTCTATAGTTTTTTGGTCCTTTGCTTGATTAGTGTTTTTGTTTGTTTTGATTTTGATTTGGTTTGGGGTATAACCTAATGTAGAATAAAGGTCAAGAGAGATCTAAGGGTTTCCTTCAAATATACTCAGCTATGTACATTTATTTTAGGTTTTTACACATCCTTCTTTTTCTTTTTTTTTTTTTTTTGGTCTTTTTAAATTTTAATAATTTCACAATAGACAAACAAAATAATTTAAATGCCCACACATCATTTAAAAATTATATGATCTTACCAGTAGAAATTAAAATGCTAAACTTTGATAGAAAGGAAATTTTTTTTAAACTTGAAACTATTAAGGGAATATAAGTTTTTGTACATGGGTGAATTGTGTAATGCTGAAGTCAGGGCTTTTAGTGTGCCTGTGTCCGGAAGAGTATTCATTTTACATCGTAGGTAAGTTTTTATCCCTCACTCCCTCGAAGTCTCCCACATTCTTGGTTTCCAACATCCTGGATGCCTATGTGTAACCATCGTTTACCTTCCACTTAATTAGTGAGAATGTGATATTTTTTTTCCTGTTCCTGAGATACTTCCCTTCAGGTAATGGTCTTCCATTGCATCCAAATTCGTGTAAACATTTCTTTCCTTTTTATGTCTGAGTAGTACTCCATGGTGTATACATATATACCAGTTTTCTTTATTCAGTCATGAATTGATGGGCACTTAGGTTGATTCCATATCTTTGCAATTGTGAATTGTAATGTGATAAATATTTCAGTGCGATGTCATTTTTATAAAATAAGTTATTTTCCTTCAGGTAGATACCCAGCACTGGGATTGCTAGATTGAATCGTAAGCTTACTTTTAGCCCTTTGAGGAATCTCCATACTGTTTTCCATAGAGTTTGCAGTCCCACCAACACTGCATAAGTGTTCATTTTCACTGCATCCGCACCAGCTTCTATTGTTTTTTGACTTTCTAACTATGGCCTTCTGACAAGGATAAGTGATATCTCATTGTGCTTTTAATTTGCATTACCCTGATAATTAGTGATGCTGAGCATTTTTTTTCAGATGTTTATTGGTCATTTGCCTATCTTATTTTGAAAAATTTTTGTTCATGTCTTTTGACTACTTTTTGATATTTTTTTTCCTGATAATTTGTTTGAGTGCTTTATAAATTCTGGATATTAGTCCTTTTTTGCATGTATAGTTTACAAATATTTTATCCTATTTTGTAGGTTGTCTATTCACTCTGTTGATTATTGGCTTTGCTGTGAAGATTTTTAATTTAAGTCCTATTTATTTATTTTTACTGTGTTACTGTATTTGCTCTGGGGTCTTAGTCATAAATTCCTTGCCTAGGCTGATGTCAAGAAGAGTTTTTCCCCCATGTTCTTTTAGAATGTTTATGGTTTCATGCCTTATATTTATGTCTTTAATCCGTCTTGAATTAATTTTTGTATATAATGACAAGACAGGAATCCTGTTTCATTATTCTGAATATGGCTAACCAATTTCCCAGCACCATTTATTGAATAGGGCATCCTTTTACCAGTGTATGTTTTTGTCTGCTTTGTCAAAAATCAGTTGGTCATAGTTATATGGTTTCATTTCTAGGTTCTCTATTCTGTTCCATTGATGTATATTTCTGCTTTTATAATAGTGCCATACTGCTTTATTTACTATAGTCCTATAGTATATTTTAAAGTCACACAACATGATGCCTCCTGATTTGTTCTTTTTGCTTAAGATTGCTTCGGTTATTTGGGCTCTTTTTTTTGTTCCAATGAATCTTAGGATGAAAAGAAGGTATATTCTATAGTTTTGGGGCAGAATGTTCTGTAAATGTCTTGTATACCCATTTGTACTAGAGTCCCTTTTAAATTCAGTGTTGATTTTCTGCTTTAATGGTCTATCCAATTCTGTCAGAGGAGTCCCCAGAAATTATTATACTACTACTAATATTTATTTCTTTGCTTGGATCTAGTAGAATCTGTTTTATGAATCTGGGAGGTCCTATGTTAGGTGTATACATATTTAGGATTATTATATTTTCTTGCTGATGCTCCCTTTATCATTATGTAACGATTGTCTTTGTCTTTTTTTTTTTTATCATTGTTGTTTTAAAGTCTATTTTATCTGATATGAGAATAGCTACACCAGCTGGTCTTTGGTTTTCATTTGTGTGGGATATATTTTTCCATCCCTTTACCTTGAGTTCATGAGAGTTCTTGCAGATTAGATGGGTTTCTTGGAAATAGCAAATATTTGGTTTGTGTTTTTTATTAATTCAGCCAGTCTATGTATTTTAAGAGGAGCATTGGGACCATTTACATTTAGTGTTAGTATTGATATATGGGATACTGTTCTGTTCATCATGTTGACTCATACCTTGTTGTTTTTGTTTTCCCCTTTGTGCTGTTTTTTCATAAAAGCTGTGAGCTTTAACTTGCAGGAGTTTTTACACTACAGGGTATCTATTGTTCTATTGCATATATAGTGTGCTTTTGAGCATTTCTTGTAGGACAGGTCTAAACAAATTCCCTTAATGCTTGCTTTTCTGGGGAAGATTTTTTTCTTCTTCATTTGTGAAACTTAGTTTTGCAGTATACTAAGTTCTTGAGTGGCAGGTGTTCTGTTTAAGAAGACTAAAAATAGGGCCCCAATCCCTTTTGGCTTTGAATGTCTCTGCTGAGAAGTCTTCTGTTAGTCTGATGGGTCTTCCTTTGTAAATTAGTCATTGCTTTCATCTTGTAGCTTGTAGGATTTTCTCCTTCATTTTGACTTTGGCCAGGTTGATTACTATGTATCTTGGAGATGTTCTATTTCCTATGAATCTTCCCAGTGTTTGATGGTCATCTTGTATCTGGATATCTGGATCTCTGATGATACCAGGGAAGTTTTCCTCATTTATTCCCTCAAATAGGTTTTCCATGCATTTTAACCTTTTTCTTCTTCTCTCTCAGATATACTGATGATTCCTATAATGGCTCATTTTATATAGTCCCATGTTTCTCTGAGTGATTGCTCATTCTTCTTCATTGTTTTTTATGTGTTTTTGGTTGAATGGGTTAATTGAAAAGACTTGTTTGAAGATATGAAATTCTTTCTTCTGCTTGGTGTAGCCTATTAAAGCTTTCTGCTATACTTTGAAATCCCTAAATGACTCTTTCACTTCTTTAAGTTCTGTTAAATCTTTTCTTATGTTATCTCTTTAGAGAATTTTTCATTCATTTCCTGATATATTTTTGTTTTGGCTTCTTTGTGTTGGTTTTCAACTTCATCAGCAATGCCATTCATTTTATTTACTATCCATAATCTGAATTCCATATCTGACATTTTGAAAATTTTCTTTTAGTTGAAGTCTGTTGCTAGAGACCTATTGTAGTCTCTTGAGTTTATCAAATTACTTTATTTTTTCATGTTGTCTGAGTTATTATGCTAGTTCCTTCTCATCTGAAACCTCTTCTCTCAGCTCAGAACAGCTAAGTTTGTGGCACACTCAGTCTCCTTTGCTGGGAATTCTCCTACTTAGTGACAAGAAGGAGAGATCTCTGGGTGGCACACTGTGTCCTACTTCAGAAAATTTACCTGACAGGGGAAAGAGGGAAACTCTACGAGCCTATAATGCAGCTGTTTTCCTGGGTCCTCCTGTTCCCCTGTGGTTGTCTTATTTCAAGCCAGTACTTGGGAATATTTGTGTGGAGTGGTGGGTTGGTTCCCACAGGCTTCCGTGGAAAGCCCTGGCAGGGGTCTGAGTGAGTCCCTCTCCATGGAGGTTTGGTGGTGTGGGGGATTGCTCTGCCCAAATCTCCTGTGCTGCTGGCAGTGTGGATGGGCAAGGCTATCTAGACAGTAGCTATGAGTATCAGAGCTGTGAGCATTCACTCCACCCAGGACCATGGCCAGTGATATCACACAACAGAGGGCAGCTCATGGCTAGTAGGCCTGTGACAGCATTCAGGACCATGCTTGGGGGACTGGGAGGAGGGTGGGACTCGGAGTGGCGCCAGGAGGCTGGGGCTCTCTCCCTGAGCAGGTCTGACTGTGACGGCTGCTGCAACACTTCTCAGGTGGCATTGGTAAACACTGAAGGCAGTGGATGCCTGCTCTGATCAAATCCTCCAGTGGCAAGGGGGTGCACAGCTCCCACTCATGGGGAATCATCAGAGCATCTATCCTTCCCATGCCCTCCCCTGCCCGGCAGGGAAGTTGTGGGAGTAACTGCAGTTGAAAGTTTTTCTTTAAACTGTTCATATCAACATGTTGATGGTTTGAAGGAAATACAGAAAAAAAATCAGTTATAAAACTGCTCAATGGATGGTACTAAATATTCTGTTAATGCTTCCTTTAAAAAAAATTGAAAATGTAAATCATCAACACTCTTATTGTTTGAATTGACCAGTTTTTATAGTTGTACTATTTGCAAAAGCTTATATAATATGAATTAGATTTCCAAACTTTTTAGAATTCAATGTTCATGGTATGTATCATAATAAAAAATTTATGATATTTTAAAAAGTAAAAGAAGAATGATATTCTTCATTATTTTTCTCCAACGAGGGAATAATATAACCCAGCATCTTCCTAACAAAAATATTTACTTGCTGGCATTTTTACACTTGTATAGGATAGCAAAAGGGGAATTCCTAAAATATTGCATATTTTAAATTTTGAATCCTAAAGAAAGCATAAAGCTTATTCAAGATATCTTCAATGTTTTTAATATTATAATAATAATTTATGTGGCTCAAAGTATAAATTATATATACTGACCAAGAGGACCTTAATTTTACCCTCAGGTTGACAAGTTTCTATCTGACTATAAGCTCCTGACCTCCCTCTTCTAGAGCATTTTTTTAGAACACTTTTAATCAAAAATCCTTTCTCTGTCCCTTTGATATATAAATATTCTACACCCAGGAATGACTTTCTCAAAGACCTAGAAGCCATCACTTTGAAATATAATCATTAAAAAAATGAAGGCCCCCATCTCCCAGTCTGTGAAAAAGCAGAAGCCCAATTTGGACAAGCAGCAATTAGCAGATACTGATGGTCTCATCCCACTGACTTACCCTCATACTACTGTCCTCTAATACTTCCCAAGAGCTCACCCCAGAGTGTAAAAATCCTCCTGCCTTTTGTTTTAGTGGAGTCGAGTTCAATTTTTCTCCTCCATTGAAACAATCTTGACCCCTATTTTAATAGTGTTGAATAAAGTCTTCTTTGCTGTTTTTACAAGTGTCCACTACAATTTCTCTGTGACAGTTCAATGATTAATGGATTAACCTGAAAGTTTTACTCTATGTTCTTGTTACATAAGGAACACAGCATATCCTAAAACATATTTCCCATAGATTCATAATCATTTCAAAAAGTAACATTTTTTATTCTACAAATACATATTTTATTGTATTTATGTAGATATGTAAACATAGAAATATCTTTATTTCTCTACATATTTATCTCTCTATGTATTTATATCACCCACAAATTGTGACTGCAAACATTGTACTGTAAATGCTTTGTAGTTTTCCCCCAATAAAAAAAAAAAAAAGAAAAAAAAAAGAAAAAAGAGGAAATATTTACCAGTTCTTTCTGTAAGGTCAGCATAACCTTGATTCTAAAATGTACTAAGAATATCACAATGACAAAAAGTAACATTTTGATTAAAAATCTTGTGCCCAAGCTCAAGCAATATTTGATTAAATCAGAGCCCCAAGATATGTGTGTGTGTAGCTTTCTTCACAGTTTTCCTCTGTTGTCTCCTATGTATTTGGTAAACCACACAAGGTTTTACCAGGAAAATATTTTTTTATATTAAAATCATATACAAAATGTTCCCTTATACTCCTACAATATTTCTCTTTTAGAAAAGATTCTGTTTATTTTATATTTGCTGTTATAGCAGAACACACTTCTGGTGTATTTTACACTGTACATTTTTGCTTCACAACAGGGAACAGCTTATTAGTGGGTGACAGAACTGGGATCCAGATGTGACTGAACTAATATGTATATACCCAAGTTAACTGTAGCTATTTTTCAGTCTGGAATACATTGGATAAAATAACTTAGCAGACACATACACCATGAAGTAAATGAAGAAGGATTTGGAAAGAGATGGCAGTATATGCTGCCAGTTTACTTGGGCCATATTTCATCTCCCTTCTTAACATTTTGTTAAATAACATGTTTCTGTTTTTTAGTCTTTCTTATAATAATAATAGTTATTATTATTATCATTCCTTCCATATTCTAACAAATAGGAATAGTGATATTTTCCCCTTCACCAAATATTTTGAATTAATCTTATTTCTAAGCAATGTTTTGGAATCATATACCCAAACAAATAAAACAATAATTATATGATCTTTGTAGCATGGTTTAAATCCATGCAACAACAAACCATCAAATATACTGGTTAGATATGAAGATAAATATGTTTTGTGTAAATAATGCAAATAGCCAATATTTGAAAATTTATTTTTAAAATTTTATTAAAATATCAATGGATCCAGGTTATACAAAGGGTACTAAAAAATATAATTCAGCATGCTACCATACTAGATGTTAGAATGTGAATACCAAAACCAAAACCAAAACAAAATCCTAAATGCTCTAAAGATGCCTATAGAATAAAGGAGAAACAAACAAAACTGCTAAAAAATAAAGGCAGGTGCAGAATAGAAGAACACTTAAAAGAGTCAACTAGCACAAGCTGGAGAAAGTAAGGAATCAAAGATGTTTTCTTGGAAGAGGTAAAATGTGAAAAAATGAGTAAGAGTCAGGTGAAGAATGGGGAGAAGAGTCAGAGACAAAAGTAGGTCATAGCACAGTTTAGTGGTTCCCCAGAGACAGGGCCCTTCAAAGCAGATCAGCAGTATGAATATTACCTGGAAACTTGTTGAAATGCAAGTTCTTGGGCACCACCCAGACCCACTAAGTTGGAAACTCTAGGGGTGGGGCCCTGCCCTCTGTTTAACCAGCTCTCCTGGTGATTATCATTCATGCAAAAGTTTGAGAACCTCTAACACAGACTTTGCATGTGATTGGACCACCATCATTTGTTGATAAGAAGAGAAATTGCCTCAAGTTTTCCAGATTTTGTGAGACACTAATGAAATTTCTCTAGCTCTGGTGTATTTCCTCTCCTTTTATCCCTAATAACTCCTCCTCAGTTTGAATACTTAGAGACCAAGAAGTGCAACTATATTTATGTTATGGTGAATATTTTATACTGAGATTTTAATAATATATTCTTAAAATTATAAAAATAAATCAGCAAACAAATTTAACCCAAAACATAACATAAAATTTTCAGATAGCTAAAATTTCAAAATCTCACTAAACAAAGTGATGACAGATTTATTACTAAAGGCATTTCAGTAGAAAAGAAGTGCAAATACTTGCGATGATTTTCAGTGTAGTTTAAAGAAGGCCAATTTTAATTGTTTTGGAATTGACATTTAATAAATCTTAAAACACTCCGATTCCGACTTCATTGGGGAATTTGTTCTTCAAACAACATTTCAACAAAGAGAAAAAAATGTGTGTGGTAAAAGAATGAGCGCCGTCTGCTTTTTACAGCTGTTGTGTGGTGGGAAATACGGTGCAGGAAGTATAGATCTGGAGAAAGAAAGAGTGGATTTGAATAGAATTGTAGCTTTGTGCGTGATGAGTTTAGGTCAAAGCACTTCTTAGCTCCCAGTTCCAAATACCCATTGCACAGTGTAGGTCTAACTGTAGGGTCTTCTTAACTGTAGCTGTCTTTATTTCTCTCAAGGCTTTAATAAAATATAACTCACTCTTTGCCCACTTAAACTTTTTCTAGCACCTGATATTTAAAATTATACATATACACACACATACACATACAAAAAATCAATTTTTTTGATTGTGAAACCTACAGAAGTAAATTTATATAGAATCAACACAGCAGAAGCACATAATCAAGGAACATGGGTTTATAAAATACATCATGTACAAGATCTTACTCTGCTTGTAAGAAACCAAAGAGAGCTTTATGGAGCATGCTTACACAGGCTTGAAGAATGCATACAGGGATAACATACCAAGGATGAGGAGGACAATTTGGGAAAGAACATCATAGAGATGAGACATCACGGAGATGAGATAGAACATGGTATCAGGACAGAAAGTATAGGTCACAGATCAAGAAAGCGGTTGATAAAAACTGTTTATAAAGGCAAAAAATGGAAATATTGAAGGAACACACCCTAAATGCCATAGGGCTTGGATGTAGAATTTAAAGGAAGGAAAGAATAGTGGAGACAGTTCGGAGAATAAATTAGAAGTAGGGATTTGCAATGTGGAATGAAGAGATTCTTGGCAGTTGTAGTGGGGATAGCAAATAGAGCAGCATACCATAAGAGGATAATGTTTATGGAATATAATCATAACTTTAATTTGATGTTCGGTTGGTAACAAAAATAATGGCATATAGGATGATTGTTAGGTTATCTTGGATGGTGTTTACACTTGCTGAGTCAGCAAATATTAAAGGAAAAACAGGTTTTGGGGGGATGAGTTACTGTTAGGTTTTATTGGAACTATAACAAGAATAAGAATTTGAGGGGACTTTCAACTGAAAATGTTGTATCCCCCAGGTTTTATAGATCAAAGCTAGCCATAATGATTCTGGAGTTATCAGCATATAAGTTAAAATAATGCATGTGGATATAATGGTCTAGAAAGAACATGTTGAAAAAGATGGTTAAAATCAGAATTTTGAAGACCTTAATAGGGAAATGGAAATTATTGCTACAATAATAATTTTAGTTGTGGAAATGCTACATTTCAAGAGAGAATATTGTGTTTTATTTCTTTTTTAAGCCTATTTTAAATGCCACTGTATAATTTAATAAGTGACCTTCTAGAATTAAGTAAACCAAATTTGCAAAGGATTCTGAAATCTTCAGTCAGTTCAAATGTATATAAATGTAGGATATCCAAATGTTGAACAGAACCATAAAACTAACATCCACCCAAGGGAACACATTTTCTAATCTTACTTTTCAGCAATATCGCTGCTTGTCAGAGTTGAGAATTCACCCTATTTTCTTTGCAAAAATGCATTATCTGTGTTCACATTATCTAATTTTTTTATGAAATAACAACTGAGATGGTAATTTTTTCCTCAACTATTCTCCTCTTACATATGATCTTTTGTTATCACTCAAAATGCTGCCAGTGGAAGTATCTGAATAGACATTTCTTAGGAATAGACATACAAATGGCCAAAAGGTATATGAAAAAATGCTTAGCAACATTAGTCATCAGAGAAATACAAATCAAAACCACAATGAGATATCATCTCACCCTAGTTAAAATGGTTTTTTATCAAAAAGACAGGCAATAATGAATGCTGGTGAGGATGTAGAGAAGGGAGAATACTCATAAACTGTTGATGGGAATGTAAATTAGTGCAACAGTTATGGAAAACATTACGGAGGTTCCTCAGAAAATTAAAAGCAGAACTACCATATAACCCAGCAATCTGACTGCTAGGTATATATCTAAAAGAAGGAAATTTAGTATATAAAAAAGATACCTGCACTCCTATGTTTATTGCAGCACCATTCACATTAGCCAAGATTTGGAATGAACCTAAACGCCCATCAATAGATGAATGGATAAAAAAAAACTGTGATACACATACAAAATTGAATATTATATAACCACAACAAGGAATAAAATCCTGCCATTTGCAACAACATGGCTGGAACTAGAGAACATTGTGTTAAGTGAAATAAGCCAAGCACAGAAAGACAAATATTGAATGATCTCACTCATACGTGGGAACTAAATATTAAAAACAATTGATCTCATAGAGACAGAAAGTAGAATGATGGTTACCAGAGGTTGGGGAGGGTGGTGGGGAGGGAGGGATAAGGTGGGGATGGTTAATAGATACAAAAATATAATCAGACAGTTAGAATGAACAATATTTGATAGCACAACAAAGTGACTATAGTCAACAATAAGTTAGGGTATGCTTTAAAATAACTAAAACAGTGGAATGTTCCTAACACAAAGAAATGATAAATGTCTGGGTGATGGATACCCCAATTACTCTGATTTGATTAATTCACATTGCATACCTGTATCAAAACATCACATGTACCCTATAAAGATATTATATATCCATAATAATCAAAAATAAAACATTTAAAATAAAAAATGCTGCCAATGGATGTAAATTAGAAACATTTTACTCTTTTATTCTTGATTTTATTTTCCAGAAATATATTTTTATCAACTTTTGGCTTAGAAAGAAAATCATAGATGTATTAATGGCACTCTTTTCTATTCCCAAAATTTAAAACTGTTTTCATTATGTTTATAGTTCTCTTTCTAAACCCTATTTTGAATATCTAGTTTAACGTTCTTTGTCAACACTGATAAGAAAAATTAAAAAGGTGATGATTTGGCCACTGCTCATATGTTTTAATCTATATTATTCATTTTTTTCCCTTAAAATGTCATTATTTGCTATTTTTATGTAATATTAAGAAATACAATGTTTTGAATAATGCCAAAAATCTGCTATGCTGAATGGAAAGTTTATTTTGAACAGTGCTTTTAGTTATTAACTTACAAAGTTTCTGTATTTTTAATTTATTTAGACTATCATTCTGGTTAAATATATCAAGAAAAATTACATGAATAGTCCATTGAAGATATAAATGGAGATGTAAAAAATGTGAGTAAAAGCTAAGGTTTCCCATATCAGTTGTTTCCATTATGTTGACCTGATTAACCAAATCCTCTGTGTTTTTAAATTTATGTAATCTTGTTAGGGTGAGCTAATAATGATAGTGTGCTAAAATATGCCAATAAGATTAGCAATCTGTCAATTTGTCTTTAAATATCTAACAATTATTTGTAATTGAATATCAATTTGGTGTACAAAAGTTCAAATTTGTTTTATACTCACCATAAATTGTGTTTCTCTTCTTGCCGTTATTTTCGCCTAATAGTAATATTGCTGTCTTTTTTTTAATTGGTTGCAGATCTCCGCAATATATCTCTGGCTTTAAACTATTTGATGTCATTTCATTTTTGTCTAATTCTATTCATTTTGTAAGTTATTTGTAGAGATATATTTGCTTAATTACAAATACCAAATGAATAACTCAACTTTTTTTGTGGAAGTCATCAGCAAATTGCCTTTTATTCATTTATTTGTTAATTCTGACATTTTCCTTTTATTTTCTGATTATAAAGAATAATCAATCATCTCTTTAAAGGCCTTGTGCTTTTTTTATAAAACAAATAGCAATGATTTAGCATCACTATAAGCCCTTATGTCAGCATTATTCATTTCATCCATGTAAAAAAAGCACTTGTACCCCCTTAATAGTTGGAAATAAGAAAAATCATCCTTATGACAATGTAAATACATTTGTTTACCTGTTTTTAACTTATTTAGTTGACTTGTTCACTGACTGTCCCATTGTAGAATGACTTTTCCAATTGTAAAATTTTTATGTTAATTTGTCAAAGATTTTGATGCCCTTGTGTGTGTTTCTAAAATGTCCAGATAATATATTTTCTCAAAACTTGAAAATCTGAGAATTACTTTTGGTTACATTTAAAAAGTGTTCTACAACTGGCTACAACATTCTTAAATGACAACCTTGACATTACTCCAGGATTCTCTGACTTCATTTTCTCTATTTGTTGTTTTTGCTGTTGTTTTGATGGTGTTTTCTTATGTTCTCTTCCTTTTTTTTCTCTACTAAGGTTCATTTTTTTAAATCCAGACATTGGTCATTAATATTGCCAAAATGTAATTTGAAGGTCTTTATGGTATTCAGTTTAGGACAGTTTCTTGTGTAGATTTTACTTTTGCTTCTGTGCCACTTTTTTCTGGTTTCAGGAATAAATAACTTCCATATGTTGAATCTGTGCAATCTTTCCTTTATACATTTTTTGTCTTCTCATTATTTTCCAGACTTTCTACAATTTTGCTATATTCTCAAATTGGTCATCTTCATCAGTACATTTACGTTCTGTGATGCCAATTCTGTACCACTAGTTTTTTTTTTTTTAATTTAAGAAAAATGTTTTTTTAAAATATAAAATACATATAGAAAAATAAACACACCAAAGAATAAAATTTAAAGAATTTTCACTGTAAACACAGGGCATTCACTGCAGATTTTAATTTTGTTATTTCCTTTTAAATATCTTGCTGCATTTTTTTTAATACCAATCAGCGCCGGATATATTTTTTGGTACTTTTTCTTATCTTTTCTCCTTCCCACATCAACGTATATATGGGGATTATATCTCTTGATGGAATTTGTTTACAGCTCATGTTACATCCTGGAAGGTATAGTTTCTGAGTAGATGGTAGAAGAAATAAGGTGATGGCTTATGTCGCATACTCTTATATTGTCTTGTATTTTTCATAATTTATAATATCCAGCACACTTGGATTTACGATTTTAATGTACTCCACAACCAGACATTAAGCTCCATGAAGATAAGTAGAAAAACCTCATAATTTGCCACTGAATTTCAGCATCTTTCACAGTAGCTAAAATAGCACACATGGATATTTGGTGAATGCAAGAAGAGTTGAATAATTGTGGAAAAAGTGAATGAATGAAAAATTAAAGAGAGAATTTCCCTGCTAAAACTAGATGTCAATTAACCATTTTTCTGGATAATTCAGTCTCTGAGTTACCATCTCAAATGTAATAGAATGTGAATAAATTTACCATTTACTTACTTTCTTGCCAAATATATTCATCCATTTCAAAATGTAGAACAAGTTGTATTTCTAGACAAGCTCCATTGCCAGGGCACAAAGAAAAAAAAAATTGCCAAACTTTTGCTGATGTTTAACCATTATCATTGTAGTCTGGTGTCTCTTTCACTTTACTCAAGTGTCTTCACAGGTTTTTGCAAAGAGAGAAGGAAAAAACTTCAGGACTTTACAGCCTGCAGTCATACTAATAAACAACCACCTGCATTTCACAGAGAATAGATCTTTGTGAAAGTTGTTTTGTTTGCATGAAATGGCCATTTAATGAGAAGAGTTTTTCTCCAATTCCTTAGAAAGTTTCTCTTTCCTCATGTATGATCTTTTTCCTGAGCCCTTAAACCATAAAAAAAATATATTTCAGTCAAGTGTAAAACAATAAAAAAGATGAATTTTTCTCATTCTTTCCAATGATATCTGAAGTTAAAAGACACAAAGAGATATGTATGAAACACTTGGCTCAGTTTTCCAAATACAGCAATGAATCAGCAGCTCAAAAATGATGTGAACATTTAAAGCTCTAGTTAGTACCATTCAGATAGTTTCCCTCTGCAGTGATTGCAGAAACATTTCTTGGACCAGCCAATACCCTGCTGACATAAAACTTAACTTCCAATTTAGCCTGTATTTTTTGTAACTCAATAGATGCATGCACAGATTTTAAAGTTAATATTTCCGCAATTGAACATAGCTATAATTTTTGCTCTTAAATTATAACCAAACAAAATGTGTTCAAATGAGTTTTTTTTTTCCTTTGACCTACCATTAAAAAGGAATTCAAGATCTGTTTTAAAATGGTATGTTAACTTTATGAATGGATTTAATTGCAAATAATTTAAAATTCTTCAATTATGTGATATTCACATCCTCTTGTACCTCCAATATTTGGTTCTTTTAAGTAGTAGATTAGCCATAGTTTTACTACGGTGCTCTCACTCAGGATCAAAAGACTGAAACATAATGAAATCACAACCTTCTTAAGTCCACTAATTTTAAAATTAATCTTATTCATGAGTTTTTTATTTTACTATTCCTAAAGGAAATTGTGTTTTATTTACTGTTGTACTACAAATGTTTTCTTCCCAGTCACATGATTATTGCTGCAGATTCCTTTATTTGTCATTTACTTTTTAAAATAGTTTTAAAAGAGGCCATTGTAATATGGTATAAGGTTTTTGTTCTTCAACAAAACTTAAATCACTAGTTATTCTCTACTGCTATAATTGCCAATGATAATGTCTTCTATGTAAACCTGGCAATTTTCACTTAATTGCTTCCATGTTTATAGGAGACATAATAAGTGATTAATGCCTGGTCTACTGTGGAACAGGCTTTGGAAATTACTTAAATAACTTCCAGTTAATACCTTGGGCCATAATCACTAATGGCTTATATAACTTGCAAATGATTCAAACAATTTTTCTACAAATATTTAGTAAAATGTTAGAAAAAATATGCCTTAACTCAAAACTGTCACTTATTTATTGAGGGCATTGCATAACTTAAGCTAATTATGATTGTTAGTTCTAGCTAAATGCATTACTAAGCTTCCCCTTGCTCTTAAAATGAACATTTCTGAAATCAAATTACCATAGGAAGCTTTAAATTATCCTATTCAAAAACATTAAAATATAAGATATACTTTAAAAGTCATTCCTGTTTTATCTTTGATTTATTATATTTATGGTGAAAAATGTAATGGCATGATGTAACATGACCACCTATGGTCAATGAGATAAAATTTAACTAAAAACATTGACTTTAATTCTAGAAGCACTTGTGAAAATGCTGTAACATTGAATTCTTGGAATTTGAAGGAATAATTGTATTCTAGGGACATTTCACCCTGAATGAGCCCGATCTCATCTGAACGAATAATTTCAATTAAATCAGTGACTTTGCCATGTATCAGAAACACCTGGTTAAATGCTTCACTTTTTGCTGCATCTAGATACTCAGCTATAAGGTCTCAGTATTAATGGTGAAAGCTGACTTGTAAAAAAAAACGAAGGAACGCAGGGAGATTGGGGATTGCCAAAGTGGCATATATCAGTTAAGAGTGTTGTTTGCAGGATACAGTTTTTTCTCTTGGACTTTTATTACTTTTATGTTTAAGCAAAGGACATCTTTTGTAGTTTGCCAGAAAAAGCTAAGTTGCCAATATACCAATCCATAAACTGTATTGAAAAGACAAAATACGGCCGGGCGCTGTGGCTCACGCCTGTAATCCTAGCTCTCTGGGAGGCCGAGGTGGGTGGATCGCTCAAGGTCAGGAGTTCGAAACCACCCTGAGCAAGAGCAAGACCTCGTCTCTACTATAAATAGAAATAAATTAATTGGCCAACTAAAAGTATATATAAAAAAA
>CAUYRT010056885.1:0-42771 GCA_963574885.1 Lepilemur ruficaudatus | reverse complement strand
GTTGAGTCTTTCTCTGTCACCCTGGGTATAATGCAGTGGCATCATCATAGCTCACTGCAGCCTCAAACTCCTGGGCTCAAGTGATCCTCCTGTCTCAGCCTCTCAAGTAGCTGGGACTAGAGGCCTGGGCCACCACACCCAGCTCATTTTGTCCATTTTTTGTCGAGACAGAGTCTGGCTTTTGCTCAGGCTCATCTGGAGCTCCTGAGCTCAAGCAATCCTCCCGCCTCCTGAGGTTTCTTTCTGATGCTGAGAAAAATTACTTTGTCAAGCTGACAGTACGTCCCGGTGGGTGACTCAGGAGTGGGGCTCTGGACTCCTAGACTGCAGAGCTGACCCACGGGAGAGAGCTGCTTTTCTACAGAAACTGGTCTTTAGGGCATGAGGGTTTGAGCTCATATTAAAATAATTACCAAAATGCTTACAATATACTCAAAATTAATGTAACTTAAAGTTAGATGTTATTACTATGTGTGTCCATCCCCAGTCCCTGTGGCACCAACTCTGACAGACAAGCGCGCCTCTCTTCCCAGGAGGAGAAAATTCAGCTTTTGCGTTTAATGTGTTTCATTATCTCTAGGCCTCCTGCGAGTTGGGTCTCAACAACTTCCCAAGACTAGAGCTGCTAAAGCCTGTTCTGTAAACCAGCCCTGCACAAAAGCCCACGACTGTAGGGCAGGGCCCACGGTAGCTTCCGAACCTTGACAATGCATGTTAGCATATTAAAGGCTCTGAAAAGTCCTGTAATCAAGAGGGTTTTTTTAAACTTAATTTGACTTAGGCTTTCCCCATATTATCTAAATGAGGAAATCTTTTTCTTCTACGTGGCACCCATGAACTAGTGATTGACAGAGTTACTAGAGGAACGCATTGTTGCATTTTAATCCTATCTCCTCCAGGGGAATTTAGGGCGCTGCTACCAGGAAGGGCCAGTAAGCTGGCCTCTTTGGGTCTTTCCTCACCTGTGAATGGACTTGATGATAATCCCTGCCTAGGCTCTTGGCTTTGCCTGGGCGCCTTTTGTTTTTGTTTGCTCTTCGCCTGCAGCTGAGCTGGGAGCATGGAAGGACATAGATAGCTTTGATTGCCGCAGAAGCTGAGCAAACCACACGTGGTCTGGCCCCGGCCCTAGAATGGCCGCAGAAGAGAGAAACAGCCGAGGGCCTGTCTGGTTAACCAGGCAATGGGCGGCAGCCCTTGTGGTCACCGTCCTTCGCTCTGCTGCCTGCTGGGCAGGACTTGTTTTGGTTCTCAGGTGAGATCGTTATTGCTCAAGAGTTGCCGGCCTGTGTTCGGCATGTTTTGATATGGGGCGAGCCCAGCTGGGTCACAGTCTGACCGCACAGGCCCTTAGCCCAGGCCCCAGGTGCCCCCCGCCCTCACCCCGGGGACCAGGCTTCACTGACTTCTCCCGGGCAGAAGAGGTGAGGCCTGGTTCCTCCTGAGCAACACCATGAGAGCAGGAAGGCCAGGGGAGGGCCGAGTGCCGTCCTCAGACGGTGTTCTTACCAAAGACACTGTGAGGACAGGGAAGGGTCCTTGGCTGCCTGGTCTGGGGCAGGGGTCCGTGTCCAGAGCTAGAGCTGATGTTCGGGACATGGGAGAGGAGACAAAGAGGAAGTCACAGTCACAGACCCAGAGGTTTCCCGAGGGTCCTGCCGGGAGACCCCTGTCTGACACCCTCTGGGAGTGTCCTCAGCATGCACTGGGCGTGTGGAGGTGCTGCCACAGCCCAGAAGCACAGCCTTGCCAGGGACAGACTCACAGCACCAAGTGTGCCGTGGTGGAAACAGAGACCGAGCCACAGGGAGTGGCTGAGCCTCGAGGACCTGTGGAGGTGCTTCAAGTGAAAAGGGGACCTCACACCTTTGGTGCCATACAGTCCTTGGCTTCGGTGAAAATGCACGGAGACCAGAGTGATCTGAAACATGTCTCTTCTAAGCGTAGAGAGTGCGAGCTGGACAGGCGCAGTCGGCAGGAAGGTTTCTGCCAGTGTTCTGAGCGTGTTTGTGGAGTGTGCTCTGTGTGGGGCACTGTGACAGGCTCTGGTGGCACAGAGGCGAGTGAGCCATCATCTCTGCCCTCCAGGAGGCTGAGAGAGCCAGAGGCCTGGGATGGCCACACAGTATCAGGCCAGCAGGGGAGGGACAGTCAGGGCAGCTTCCAGAAGCTTCCATCCATTCGTCCTGTCCTGCGTATTGAAGGACAAAAGCAGCAGTGAGGAGAGAGTGGGGGCTGAGCAGGACTTGGCTGGGGTGGAGCTGCCTTGGGTGCCAGGGAGGAGCAGGATGGGCGACTGTGAAGCCCACGTCACCCGGCTGGCCTGGCCTGGGTGTGCGTGGGGTGAGCTGGCCGGCACCTGCGCAGTGGGGCCCAGGACAGACGTGGGATCTGCTGCCATTCCTGCCACAGTAGCCCTTCCCGTCCTCCTGGTCAGCCTCGGACCACTCCCTGCTGTTGTGGACCGGACCTCTTCACCTCCTGCCCAGGCCTGCGTCCTTGTCACACGGTCATATCACCACCGTGGCGTGGCAATGCCAAAATCTGTATGAATGCCCGAACTAATACCAAAATCCATCTGACTCAGCTTGGACTGCCATTGCAGAATACCACAGACTGGGTGGCTTAAACAACAGACGTTTATTTTCCGAAAGTCCAAGCTCAGCCAATCTGGTTTCTGGTGAGGGCTCGGCTGCCGGGCTTGTAGACAGCCGCCTCCTCACTGTGTCCTCACACGGCCTTCCCTTGGCGCGTGCGTGTGCAGGGAGTGAGCACGGATCGAGCTCTCTGCTGCTGGCCCTTCTTATAAGGACAGGAATCCTCTCTTGTCAACAGGCCAGGACTGGCCATGCTAATTCCAGCACTGACGCTGTGAACGTGTAAAACGAGTCCTCCCAAGTCCCAGTGGTCTAGGAAGTATCTGAGGAGCGGGCTTCCTTTCCCACGTGCAGGGTGGCTGTGCTCTGACAGTGCCCTGGCAGGGAAGGGAACCGTGGTCCCTTCTGTGGGCAGGGCGGGTGGTCAGGAGCCTCCCACGCATCCTCTCATTTTATAACGGCCGTCACACAGCTCAGTGTGACAGAGTTTCCTCATCTGTAAAACAGGGGTGATGATAGTACTTAATAGGGTTAAAGAATAAATTAAATGAAATAATTCATGCATCCCGGCCTAAGGTAAGCCATCAGTAATGTCAGCTACTTAATGGTTGTCATTGTCATCCTGACTATTTTAATTCATTTCTTACCTCTTATATGCTGGTAATCTGCCACCAGCCAGTTCCCTCCTCTGAGTCTCATTTTGCTCCCATCTGCTTTTTGGGGACGTATCCACCCACACATCAAACTTAGGCTTGTCCCAAGCTGTGCTCATCACCTCTCCCCTCCGTCCCCTCCCTGCCGCCTGCATGGCTCTGTGGCTTAGAGTGTATTGCTCCGTCCACCGAGCCACTGAGCTTGAAATCCAGGTGTCGCCAGGCCTGCCTTGCGCCTGTCCCTGGCCTCGCATGCTGTGCAGCCAGCCCTTGCCCCCCAGGGCTCCTTCCGCTCCTCTGAACCTGCATCTCCCCAGCTCCCACTGGCGTCTCTCCTAGAGCCCCCCACCCCTGCCAGCCACGGAGGACGCTCCCAAAGTGCCAACAATGCAGCCCTCTGCTGGCTTGTTTCGTGACCCCACTGGCACTGCCTTCCAAGTTGGAGCCATCTGTGTCCAATTCCCAGCTCATATGGGATGCAGGACAGATGCGACCGCTTGTGACTACCCTTGTCCTTCCTGCTCAGCCTCCATCCACATTCCCTGTTCCCTCGGCTCTACCCCGTGACTCCCTGTGCCCCGAACGCATGAAGCTGCCAGTCGCCCTCGCCTGATGCCCAGCACCCTCCTCCCTGGCCACACGGCCGCCCCCCTTCCCCATCAGGCTCTGGTGCCCGTTGCATCCGAAGAAGCCGACTGCCCCCCACCCCCGCCCCCAGGAGGAGCTGGTGCCAGCTCTTCATCCTCTCTGAGCACCCTGTGTGCTTGTCACCAGCGCACCGTGGTGTGTCCACCTTGGGGCCTCCCTAGTGAACTGTGAGCTCCTTGACGCTGGTCTGGGGAAGGGTGTCTGGTCTGTGTTCCCAGCAGGGTGGCTGAATGTTGTGAGCTTCATGGTCCTTGTGAGCCTGAGGGTAGACCGGGAGGTGCTGGCACACGGAGCCGAGGAAGGAGCTCTCGCTGGGGTGGAGGGATTCCAGGGGCCACTGTAGCAGCGACGCTTCTGCCAGGTTTCCTGCTCATCACAGACCTGGCGTATCAAAAGAGGTCACTTACAGGGCGCTGGCACAGTTAGTGCTCTAGAAGTGTGTATAGAACTAATCTGGAAAGAGCAGGCACTTGAGGTGTGTGGTCCCCCCATTTCCCAGGTAAGGAAATGGAATTCATCCCTTACTTGCTGGAGGCCTGGGGGCTCTGAGTCAGCTGAGGCGCCTTCAGGTCGCTTCTGTCTGGCCTCAGCACTGGGGCTCTCTCCGCCACCCCACAGCCGCTTAGGGTACACCAGAAGCAGCCTGAAGGCAGTGGGTTCTGTTAGTTTTGGAGAAGGAAAACAAAAAAGGCAATGTGTGCAAACACCGGTGTGTTTCGTTCGCTATGGGCTTTGTATGAAGGGCAGACACTGAACAAGGGACATTCCTGCCAGGTAGTAAAAACTAGTCACAGACTCAGTATTTTGCTCATGTTTTTAAAAAATGCCTTCTTTGAAATAGACAATGCGGCTGAAATTGCCTTGTCTGGTGATCGGGCACAGGAGGCAGGAGGTGCTTGCTCTGCATCAGGTGGCAGCCAGGACAGGCCCTGGCTGTGTGGTTTCTTGGGGTTGGCTTGATGCTGTCTGATGTGCCTTTGGGGACCTGGAAACACAGTGATAACCCAGCTGAGGAGAAGGTGGGGACTGAGCCCCGTGCCCACTCAGAACGTCGTCCAGCTTTGCTTCCACCTCCAGGGAAGCAGGCTCTCCCAACCGCGGGTCCTGGGGTGGTGGCCGTCCGCAGGAGAGTATGGGGCACAGAAGTGCATCTGTCACAGCACCCTTCGGCTTCAGGTGTGTTTTCCAGAGGGATGGAAGGGCTGCTAGTGGCTCTGCCGATGGCCCCGACTGGCTCAGAGCTCTGCTGCCATGGGGAGCGTTTGCTTTGAGCCGGGAGCCTGTCCACCAGTGCTGTCACTAACTGCTTCCTTGGTGTCAGCAGTGACGCTTGGCTTGGGGTTTATCAGTCTTGATCGTGGATGTGTCATGCTGGCTCACTTGTTGAAATGTGTTTGTGTCCTTCCAGTTGATTTGACGTCCTTTGTGACCCACTTTGAATGGGACATGGCCAAATATCCTGCAAAGCAGCCGCTCGTGGGCGTGGTGGACACCCTGGCAAAGGTGAGAGGAGGGACTGCTCTGGGGGACACCAGGCTGTCTAAGGAAGATCTACTGGGGTTTCAGAGGGACAAGATGCTGGGGCTCTGGCCCTGCCAAGTGACCCTGGGTGGGGTCCCTCCCCACACTGCCTCCAGCCAGCCCTGACTGGGCCTCTGGGTTTCTGAGGTGTGGCCCCCTTCCACGCCCTGGGCAAGATCAGCACACTGGGTGTCCAGGCACAGGAGGGGCGGTTGGCTGTGGCCTTACAGGACACTCCTCTTGACAGGCCCGAGCACCCATGCACCTTGAACACCCGTGCACCTCGCGCCCTCTCCCTCTTTTCTTTTCCCACCCTGATTTACCCTTAGGAACCTGACACCCAGCCCCTGCACCCTGGGTGATGATTTACAGGCGCACCTGTTTGCTTCCAGTAGGGAGTTTGGCTTAGGCGCCTCCCTGATGTGCGGGGCCCTCGACGGTTGGCTGTCTTGCTAGGCGGTGGCCTCCGCTTGTATCAATGGAATAAAGACCCTGTGGTGCAGATCCGTGGGGACGTTGTGGGTGTTTGGCAGCCCTGGTGACTTCTGTGTCTCTTCACCGAGGACAAGGGCAGACGAAGGCCCTGAGGTCAAGGCTGTCTGTTTCTAACGGCCTGTCCCTCCTCGCCACAGCTCGCTCACCAAGCCCCCAGTGTGCTGTCTCCTGCTGGCATGGTGGGTTGGGAGGAAGGCTCCTCAAGGGGCAAGGGGTGGCCAGGAATGGGGCACCCTGCTGTCTACTGTGAGGAGCGGAGCCGCCTCAAGTGTGGCAGGAGGGTTGGGAGCAGAGCTGGCTTCGGTCCCCACCCCCTGGCAGCTTCCGCAGGTCTCCTGGGACTGAGGGTGGGGCTAGAAGGCTCAGGACTCTGGGTGCAGCTCCTGGGGCTCTGCTCCCATCACAGAGGTCCCAGCCCTTCCTGGGACAATTGGCCAGTGGTTCTGGAAGGCTCTTCAAGGAGGGGTTGCCCAGTGCACTTGTGCCAGGTGTGGCTTCCAGGAGGGCGCTGTGCATGTCTACCACGGAGCTAGAAGCATGTAGTTGTTCGTGGGGCCATCCACACCCTGCCCTGCCCTGCCCTATGCCGGCTCCGCATTCTCTGAGTCCCAGGGATGCCCGACCCAGTAGGGAAGTCCCCCTGGGACACGTGGTGGGAGCAGGGGAGTTTAGAGAAGACCTGGCTTCTCTAGTCCAGGGTACCCCCAGAGTGACTGTGGCAGGAGAGCAGGGAAGGAAGAGGGGCACTGGTTTGATGGCTGTCCACGTGTGCTGGGCTCTCCTACTTACCATCTCACCCCATAAGGCAGGTGTCTCTTTCCTCTGGTTTTGAATGAGGAAGTAGCTGAGAGGTTAGGTGACATGCCCCAGGACCGCAGCTGTTGCAGTATTTTACTGGGATGGGAGTGCAAGTCTTGGGGACCAAAGCCCACAAGTTGTGCTGTGTGCATGGCACCAGCTCCTAAGGAAGCCCTCGGCTGGCTCCAATGCAAGGAACCAGCTCTTGGAGGCCAGTGGGGCAGAGGCTCTGGGGTACTGACCTCTTCAGTCCTCCCTACACAAGGAACACACGTGTGACAACCCCACACCTTGTTCTGCCGACAAGAGGTCTGAATCTGTCAACTAGAGACATCTAGTCAAAGGAGCCCCTCATATGATGTCACAGTAATTCTATGGCAGTGAGCTCAGAAAAGGGAAGGGGCTTCCATCTGGTCACAGGGACTGTGAGAGCTGGCACTGGCGTGAGCTTGGCGCATTCAAAAGCCCTTGTCCTGCTGTGGACGGGTCGCAGACCCTCTCGGCAGCTTTTCATCTGCTCATGGTGAAACCAGAAAAAGAACAAGCAGTAAATTTTTTTAGTTTTTTCTTTTGAAACTAAATATATGAATCTTATTTTAAAAAGCAAGATTTGTGTCTGTACCTATGTCAATGTCCTGGTAAAGATTCTGTACGATAGTTTTATCGTAGAGTATCATTGTCCAGTCTAGTTGTGTGGTGTGTGCAGTACAGTACAGTTGTATCATCCAGCCTAGTTGTGTGGTGCAGGATACTTTCATAGTACAGTTAAACTGTGTGGTTGTATAGTACAGTATAGTTGTATCATTGTACAGTGCAGATAGTGTAGTAGGGTAGTGGTTTAGTTGTATAGTGCAGAATAGCATAGTTGTACAGTTGTACAGTATAGTTACGGTATAATTGTACAGTGCAGTACAGCACAGTATAGTTGCACAGGGCAGTGTAATATGCCTTATACTTGCACAGTGTAGTTGTATAGCACAGTGTAGTGCAGTTGTGGTTGTACAGTACAGAAGAGTATAGTGTAGCAGCGTGTTTGTTTAGTAGAGTTGGGTAGTGCAGAATAGCATAGTTGCAGACCTTACAGTGTAGTTGTATAGCACAGTATAGTGCGGTTGTGTGGTTGTACAGTACAGAATAGTATAGTGCAGCAGTGTATTTGTTTAGTAGAGTTGGATAGTGCAGAACAGCATAGTTGTAGACCTTACAGTGTAGTTGTATAGCAGAGTATAGTGTGGTTGTGTGGTTGTACAGTACAGAACAGTATAATGTAGCAGTGTGTTTTTGTTTAGTATGGTTGGATAGTGCAGAATATCATAGTTGTAGACCTTACAGTGCAGTTGTATAGTACAGTATAGTGCGGTTGTGTGGTTGTACAGTAAGGTGTTATCAGTGGGGGAAATTGCATGAAGAATACTTGGGATCTCTATGTATTATTTTTGCAACTTCCTGTGAATCTGTAATTATGTCAAAATAAAAAGTTTAAAAAATTATCAAAAGCAATTAATCTTATTAGAAATGAAACTAACAAAATATTAAAAAAAAAAATTAAAGGCCTCCTGTAATCATCACCTCACCCCCACTCCCTTTATTCTCCCAAAAGATAACCAATGTTTGAGGTGGATTCTTCCATATATACAAAACATACATGTTTGGACTCAAAACGGTTCGCATCCTACAGATTATCCGCTTTTTCACCTGGGACTCCAGCTGCCCCCTCAGCGATGGCGGTGCGCTCTCCTGCCACATTTGTTGCTGTCGGTGGTGCTCGCGCTCCCCTGTGGCCAGGGCCCGCTGCAGGGAGGTGTCATGGATGTGGGCTGAGCAGAGAGGGTGGGACTCCCAGCAGCCTGCCCCGCCTGGGCGCCAGCGTGCAGGTGGCCACATCCTCCGTGGTGACAGCCGCGCGGTGTTCCACATGTGGGTCTGCGCTGTTGAACTGATTCCATAGTAATGGACCCTGCTGTCAACGTCAGTGCCTGGGGGCAGGGCCGGTGGTCTGCATGTAACAGGGACTCACCACAAGGAAGAGGTGGTTTCGGTGGGCACAAAATACTGGAGGCAACAGTCATCTCAATGGCTACTGCTGTTTCGAGGAGCTGGGCCCTGGGTGCATTCTCTTCCCCTTTGCTCATCGCCCATCCCTGCCATGGCCACTCAGGGTGGGGAGCCCAGGCCAGTTGGCCAGAAAGCAGAGGAGCCCGGGCCCTTCTCAGTTCTTTGCACCACACCACCCTGCTCTTGCCAGCCTGGGAGGGGTGTCCAGAGTGTGCTCCCTAAACCCCGGAACTCCAGAACAAGGGGTCCCTGGGACGTGTGAATGGTGACCTGCCTCCCTGCTGAAAGCAGCCAGGAAGTGCGCACGCCGTGCCTGGGGACTTGGGCATTTGTGAGCACTGAGCGTTGAGGGTCAGAGCAGACAGGCTCCCCCTGCAGAGCCTGGGGAGGTGTTGGGGGCCCCCCCCCCACAGTGCAGGATGGGCTTGAAATCAGGAGGAAGTTGAGCTAGTGCGACCCTGCTGAGCGCCTCGGGATCTGTGCAGCAGGGACGAGTGCCCCCCTGCCCTCACCCGTGGACTGCCCGTGAGGGCCAAGTGCCAGCACTCCTGGGCGAGCAGGGTGGGCACACACTGGCCGTCTTGGGCAAATGGGCTGCGTCGTTCTTTCTCTCAAGTGCACCATGAGCCATACGTGGCCACTGTGGGAAGTTTGACCGACTCTTCAATACGCGAGGTCACCAGGAGCTCTTGCTTTCCCCAATAGCAACTGGCACAGATTGAGACAGACCTGAAGACCCGAACGGCTGCCTACAACACTCTGAAGACCAACCTGGAGAACCTGCAGAAGAAATCCAAGTGTGTATCTTTCAACGCTGTGCATCTGGCCTGCCACGGGGGTTGGGGGTGATCCTGGCAGGGGCTTAGTGGGTGTCCTTCCAATCCCCGGGTGACCCAGAGCCTGTCCCATGCCTAGGAGTAAGAGTGCGTCAGACAGACGCTGCCACCTCCCCAGGAGCTGCTGCTGGGAGAGGAGAGGGCCAGCAGGGGCGATGGCACCGCCCAACCTGTGCCCGGAGAGGAATGTGCCCCCATGCCCTTCGCTGTGGAGGCTCCACGGAGGGCGAGGGCGGCAGGAGGCCAGGGTGTCAGAGCTTGGCCTTGTGTGAGGGGCAGAGAGGGTGGTGGGCTCTGTGACCCCGAGCAGAGCAGCCTCAGGGACTTAGGCACCTTCTCCACCCACCTGAAGGGCCACCACGTGGGGGAGGGGTGGGCTGCTCGGGCCCAGCAGACGGACCGGTTACTGAGACGGTGGAGGTGTTGGGAGAGAAGCGTAAGCTCAGTGTCATGATGGCAGGGACTACCTTGTGAGGTAGTGAGCACCCCGTGGCTGGAGGAAGAAGCCACGTGAGCCCCTGCTGGGGAGGCTGCCCCTGAATTGGGTGGCGCTGGCATGGAAGGGCCGTCCTGTCTCCCCAGACCCTGCACCTGGTCTTGGTCTGTTCCTGGCTCTCTGAGACCTCCAGAGCAGGGAAGTGGCCCAGGGCCCAGAACTGGCTGCTGCCCCCCACCCCGCCCCCGGGTGCCTCACCACTGTGAACAAAGAGCTTGTTGCCTGGGGGATGGGGGGGTGCCCGTTTCTGCTTCCCTCTTCTCAGGGTCACTGGCCAGCCATCTTCTAGGGGAAAAGCAAATAGTACGTTAGTAGAACAGAAAAAACCATGGAGGGACAGGTGCGCTTCAACTAGAAACATCGCTGTTGGTTGCCTGACTTTGTGTTGGGACTAAGTGGGCATGAACTGCGGAGGGCGGGATGAAGGCAGGTGCCAGGTGGAGAGCCCTACACGACGACGGGCTGTCGGTCAGTCCTGGTGTGGAGCCTACTGGGCTGTCTACTCCCACTGCATCACCAAATTGTAGATTTCTTCCTATCCGGAAAAAATTATTTATTTGTTTATAGAAACAGAGTCTTGCTCTGTCACCCAGGCTGGAGTGCAGTGGTGTCACCATAGCTCACTGCAGTTGCAGCCTCGAACTCCTGGGCTCAAGCCATCCTCCCACCTCAGCCTCCCGAGTAGCTGGGACTATAGACGCACACCACCCTGCCCAGCTAATTTTTTCTATTTTTGTAGAGATGGGGTCTCCTCATTTGCCCAGGCTGGTCTCCATCTCCTGGCCTCAGCTCCCAAAGTGCTGAGATTATACAAATTGTGGATTTTTAAACAATTGGCTGGGACTTGAACAAACATCTGGTCTTCACTCAGCGGGTGATGTTCATTCATTCATTGAGTATTCATTGATCACTCATGGTCACTTCAGCTGACTTACGGAGTATAGGAAGGGGGCGTGCAAAGAGGGACGGAAGTCTCTGACTCCCTCCTCTGCTATTTCTTCTCTTTCAACGTACGTTGACTATGCTGTGCCCTCAGGCCGTACACTGGGCCCTAAAGATATAAAGCAGAGCAAAATATAATTTCTGTACTTGGCAGAGCTCACAATTATTCATTCAACAAATATTTATGGAAATTCTGCTTCATGCTGGGGGTTCAGGGTGAACCAGAGAGATAAGTCAGGTAGTGTAAAGGCAGCACCTTCCCTGCTATGACACGGTGGCTCATGCCTGTGTGGGGCATGAGAGACCTCGGGAGAGGGATCCTGAGGGATGCATCCGTGGCCCACCGTGGCTCTGTGGTGGTATGAACAGGGGGCAGGACAAACGGAGTGCAGGGGCCCTGGGCAGGTGGGAGAGCCCGCGAGGATGGTACCATACAGTGGCCTTGGCCAAACGCTCCAGAGCTGTTTCCTCAGGAAGCCTTGTGTGCTAATGCTTCACACCACCTGGGCAGTCAGAGCCGGCCTGTCCGCTGGTACAGCCACCTTGATCCATGTGCTAGTAATACCATAGCCTTCATTCAGGCCAGGTGCACTGGACGTGGGCAAAGCTATTTCAGGCAAGTGTCCCCTGGCTGCTGGGCTGAAAGGCCTGTAAAGTGATGCGGAGTGCTGTCGAGGTTGGCTGCACAGCGTAGAGAGCTGGCTGCTGTGTTGACACTTGAGTAACGTTAGCTGCCTGCCACCCAACGTCCCCTCCCAGCAGCCGGTGCTTGCACAGGGCAGAGCAGGTCACTGAGGTGTTGGATTCGGCAGCCCCTAGGGTGACTGGTGATAGCATTTGAGGCCTTGCCAGCCTCCCTGTCCCTAGAGGGGAGGAGGCAGCAGCTCTGGCTGCCCAGCATGGAGCCTGGGGGGCCCTTGGCCCTAGGGCCAGGGGAGAAGGCCACTTATGAGAGTCATTGCACTCTCCAGGGCTCCAGCGTCCTCGGTGCCTGAGCTGCCCCACCTCCTGCCTGCCCCCAGTCCCACTGCCTGCACAGGGGCGGTGTGGCGTCAGTGTGTCCCTTTCTGCTGATCACACTCTGTTCCACCTGCCTTTCAGGGGGAACCTCTTCACCCGGACACTGAGTGACATTGTGAGCAAAGAAGACTTCGTGTTGGATTCTGAATATCTCGTCACCCTTCTGGTTATCGTCCCCAAGTGAGCAGGCAGGAAGGAGGGGTTTGGTGTCTTGGCCCGTGGGTGATCACTGATGGAGACTGGCTGAGTCCAGCGTGGAGGGAGGAGGGCCTGAGGGCGACTAGGGTGGTGAGAAGAAGATGCCCCACCTGTCCCAATTCCCAGGAAGCAGATAAGAAAATGGGGTGCAGCTGCTGCCTAAGCACTCAGGACCCCTAAGAGACTTTTCTGCAAAAGTCACCAAATGGTTCTGTGTTCTTGCAGATCAAACTACACACAATGGCAAAAAACCTACGAATCTCTCTCAGACATGGTAGTCCCTCGGTCAACCAAGTAAGTGAGACCCCAGCCTGGCCCCAGGTCTTCTGGGGGACATGTGTGGGTGCATTGGGGCACCCAGTCATCAAACAAGCCCCGAAGGTGTGAGGCTCCTCAACCCTATCTTGTCCCTTGGCCTGGAATTCCTTCGTGGTCACACACCTTGTCACATGCCAACTGCCTTCCTCTGTCAGAATTCCCTGCCCTGTCCCTGCTCTGGGAAGGCCGCCCGGGCTGCGTCCAGCACAGGGGCCCTCTCAGCGCGCCGTGGCCTTTGCTGTATCCTTGCTGTGCCTTCTCAGCTCAGCGTCAGTTCTTCCCACCCGAGGGGCAAGGGCCTGGCCAGAGTGGCTGCCCAGTGACTGGCCACAGAGCAGGAGCAGGGGAGGAAGGCAGTCCCAGCGTGTGGCCTACTGGCGTTAGAGTAGGAGCAGCCAGGGGCACTGTGAAAATGATGGGAGAATAGGTGAAAAACCGTGTCCGTGGTGGAACACCACACAGCCGGGAAGCCCACGGTGCAGGGCTGCCTGTGTGCACGGAGTTGAATGGCGGCAGCGAGCGCGGCAGGGTTGTGTAGCACGGAGTCTAGACACAGAGAGAGCTAAAGTACCTGTGACTTGGGCATATGCAAGTGCATAGTGAATCATGGGGGCAGGAGGGGACGAGAAAGGCCACACTCGGGCTGGTGGCAACCTGGGGCAGGGAGGTGCAGGCCGCTGCGAGGTGTGTGCAGGCTTGCCACTGTGTGGAAATTGTTTGATATCTTAGCCAGTAGCTGGCACAGTGCTATCCTGCACACCTCTCTGTATGTCTGAAGTGGCTTGCACTTTTAGGAGATTTTAGAATGAGCCTCGGGCAGCCCATTCACCTGTCCCTGCACACGCCACCCCACCACTGCCCACCAGTGAAACCCTGCCCACTGCTGGCCCATCCCAGACTCTGCTCGAAGACCGGCTCTCCCAGGGCTGCTAGCTCACAGGAGATCACAATCAGGAGTTAAACTGGGGGATGCAGGAACAGGACAGTCATGGCCTGAGGTTACAGGGGAGGCCAGAGGAGGAACAGGGCGTCCAGAGCACCTGGGGTCCATGCCAGGACAGGCTGCCTCTGTAGGTGGCTTGGCCTCTCAGACCAGAGCCCTCGGGCCCCTCATTGTCATAGGGCACTTGAGAGCCCACACAGATGACCCTGGAAAGGCCATCCTATTGGCGTGGAGCATGGAGGCGGCTCTGAGAGCCGAGAGGAGGCCTGGCCAGCACGCCCAGGAAACCACGCCTGGGCCACTTTCGGAGTCTTCTGGCCAGCAGGACTCAGAGACGTTGAGACGACTGGTCCTGAGAACTCCCTTGTTGCTGGGGACAGTGGCGCCAGTAATCCCACGTTGAGACACACAGGGGAGGCTGTGTCTAGTTGGGACATCATGACACTGGAAGTGAACTGGACCTGGTGATTTCTACCAGCGGGACATCCGCCCAGCTTCACTGTAATGGAACACAGCAGAGCCTCGGCGACCTGGCCCAGGAGGAGCAGGATCCGAGCCCCAGACCTCTGCACTTCCTGCCCCTCTGAAGCCTTTAGAGCCCCTGAAGGCCCCTGAGGCCTCGGCCTGGAAGGGCGTGTGGAAGGGGCAGGAGGGCTGAGAAACAGCAGGCGCGGGAGTCAGGAGATCGCAGGGGTGCACTTGGCTTCCCAGCCCTCGGCTGCTGCCGGGGCCCCAAGCATGGGCCGCGAGGCCCAGGGGGACCCAGAGGTCCAGCTCTCCAGAGCCGCAGCCTCTAAGCCCAGCTCTGGCACAGGGTCTGGCGCATGGCGACCCTGCCAGTCAGTCCAGCGAACAGATGCTTCTCTCCGACAGGTTGATCACTGAGGACAGCGAGGGCGGCCTCTTCACAGTGACTCTATTTCGAAAAGTGATTGATGATTTCAAAACCAAAGCCAAGGAAAACAAGTAAGAGCATGAGCTCCGTGGGCCTCTCTCGGTTGGGTTTGTTCCCCTGGGAGGTCTCCTGCCCAGGAAGCGTCTTGGTGAAAGCCCATCTTTGCTTGTTTTAAGGTTCACTGTCCGTGAATTTTACTATGATGAAAAAGAAATTAAGAGGGAAAGGGAAGAGCTGAGCAGGCTGCTGTCTGATAAGAAGCAACAGTATGTGAGTGTGGGGTGCAGCTGGGAGGGCTTCCTTGGGGCATTGAGTAGTTCCCTCCTGTCCCCACCCAGTGGCCTGAGGCAAAAGAGCCCTCCCATGTTCCCACCTCTGTCTCACTGAACCTGGTCCCCTGGGCTCACACCTTCAGAAACTTCTGTTCTCATGGGACGGCCAGAGCAGGGTCTGGGAACGGAGTGATGATGGAGTGGGAGCTGTGAGCCTGGTCGGTCCCTGGCACTGCCGTTCTGGGAAGGGGTTGCCACTCCCCTGTGCAGCGAAGCTGAGGCTGCTGAGAGGTCGGCTCTCGGGCATTTCCCCACCTAGGGGACCCTGCCCAACCCTCCTGGGGCTGGGCTGGGCTCCATGAGGAGCATCTATGCCCAGTGTTGGCTTTGAGGAGTGTGGCCAACGGTCACCCCACTGTCCTTGGCCATGTGGTTTCCAGAGCATCCCCGGCACCTGCATTTACCTCCCTTGTGTTCTTAGCAAAGAGCGAGTGCTTATGCTGAGACTTCTGACCGAGCCACTCAGAAACTGTTCATCATGAGAGGGAAGCTTAGCTCAGGATGGAGGAAAACCAGACGCACAATTTTGAAACATGCACAGTGTAGCCTCAGGAAAGTCACTCTACCGCTCTGTGAAATGGGCACATTCCAGACTCACAGCGGCCGTGCTGGGCGGAGTTGGGGGACTCCAGAGGAGCCTGCCCGGGTGGGATGTGTCTGGGCTCTTCTCCCATGCCCACTCTGGCGGGGGGGTGGTTCTAGGGATCACCTTCCGGCCCAGCCTCTAGTGACAGACAGGAAGGGAAGAATGAGTAGAATGTACTTTAGGCCTTTTGGAGGGAAGTCGGTGTGCAAACATGAGCTGTGAGTACGTGCTTGGGGACAAGAGCAGTGGCTGCGGGCCAGGCTAGAAGTGCTGCCATTGGGCAGATGGCCAGGGGGACTGACCTCTCTGGGGACTGCAGAGAGCAGCCACGCCGTCAGGAGGAAGCCCCACTGCCGGCTCTCACAGGAAGGGAACAACGGCCGATAATAATACAAAAGTTCATATTGGGGATTTCTAACCCTCTGCCCTGAAACATGAACACAGGGATGCTGGCACGCGTTTGTGTATGGACATGTGCACACACCCAGTGAGCACGCACGCTCCTCCCACCCGGAAGCTGCTGGGCTCTGGCCGAGGCCCCTCCTGAGGATGAAGGGCAGAGCTGGGGCCGTGGACCCCAGGCCCATTGGGTGCTCTGGTCCTCAGGGTGGTGGCCAAGACCCAGCACTCCCAGGCAGGAATGATTTTCACCAACAAGAGCTGTGAAATCCAAAACGTCTCTTTCCTTAACCTCAGCTCACCTGAAATCCTCATCGCCCCAGGACACCCTGGCTGTTCTCTTTGGCTGGGCCCTTCCCTGCTTGCTCCAGTCCTGACCCCAGGCCCCTCCCTACCCGGTTTGCCTGGATGGAGGCCAGATCATGGCACCTTTCACTGGGAGGCCCTGCCCGGGGGACAGGTGGTGAAGTAGGGCCTTTGGCACCCACCTGGGCGCTGGCACAGGCCTGCCAGACCCCTGCAGATCAGGGTGACACGCATGAGCCTGACACCTGCCAGCTGGCGTTTTTTACATGGTGTAGACTTCTGCACACCTATGCTGCCCTGGGGAGCCCTGCCGCGGTCTCCCTGTGGGTGGCGAGCAGAGGCCCAAAGAGACTTGCTGAGCTGGGGTCAGCTCTGCCCTGGCTTCCTGAGCACCTCTGTCCCCCTTTGGCCTGTGTGGAAGTGGATATGACCAAGCATCTTGCATCCTTTTTGTTGCTTGTCACCCAGAAGGGACAGGCGGGGCCCCGGAGTATCAGTGTACTTTGAGAGCAGAGTGAGACTCTCCTGTGTTTTCCACCCATGTGCAGAGACAGAATGATACGGGTACAGTGTCCTCAACACACCCGACTGATTTTCTGCCCTTGGCACGCTTAAGTGCTCTTTGAGAGCCAAGGAGGCCTCCGTGGCGGGGCGTGGTAGAGACACCGTGACGTAGCAAGGACAGATGAGCGCCGTTTCCACCAACACCTCCTGGTGCTGTCCTTGTCTGCCCGTGGCCAGGCAGGAGAGGGGGGTGGTGGTGCAGGTGCAGGACTGACCCCTCTGCCAGCAACTGGTTCTGTCCTTGGAATATGGCACCCCAGGACTTTAATACCCCTGCGCCGGCTGCGTCTCTAGTCCAGCCAGCTGTGGGTCCTGAGACGGGCCCGAGTTCCTGAGCTTACTTCCCTGTGCTCTGCAGGCGATGGGAATGATTGGTTTGTTTGTGATGCATATTTGCTGAAAGATTAATAAATCATTTCTGTGCCTTTAGCAAACTTCCTGTGTTGCTCTTAAAAAGGGATCATCCACCTTCCCGGACCACAAGGTTAAGGTAACCCCGCTAGGTCACCCCGATAGGCCCGCCGCGGGGCAGACCGACAGAGAGAGAGAGAGTGAGGGCGAGGGTGAGGTAAGCATCCGCCCGAATCCTGGGGGTCCCCAGCTCGCATCTCCTCGCTGGCTCAGGCGCCTTCTGAGAAAACAAATCTTGCGTTTTCTGTTATCTAACTTGGCTTTTGAGGGCTTAAATTCGAGGAGCCCAGAATCATTCCTTTCTCTGACTCTGCAGGGCCTCTTTTGAGCTGCCGTGCCCGCAATGAGGGGTGCTTGTGGCTGGGTGGTCTGCCCTGGACGGAGGTGGCTGGAGCTGGTGATGGGCAGGCCGGGGGATGGTGGTGGCAGCTGGGCGCTCTCCCCTCAGCTGCCCTGGCTGGACCCGCCCTGACCTTCATGGGCAGTTGGAGGTACCAGGTGGGAGCTCGGAGCTCTTGCTCCAAGACTCTGAGCTACCACAGAGGACCGGCCACATCAGCATTCGTGGTAGCTGCCGAGGCCATGTGAGGTGGGGCTCTGAGGAGGCCCCTTGAGGCAGCAGCCAGTGGGGGACGCCAGGACCAGGGGCAGAACCTTGGAGAAGGTGGGCTCCCTGGCTGCGCAGTGTCAGGCGGACGCCCGTTAGCTGCCTGCTGAAAGCCCTGAGGTCAGGGGCTGCCCAGCTCCCCGCACTGCAGTCTGTGGTGGCCCCAGCATGTGCTGGGCAGCTGGCCCCCGAGTTTCTCAGCGCCAGGCGCCCTGGACACTGCAGTCCTGAGCCAGCCCCGGGGCTTATCCAGCCAACTCTCTGCTTCTGCTGGCTCCTGGGCACTTCTTCTCAGCTCAGGGCTTGCTCTGCCAAAACCCGAAGTCCTTTCTTGGCTCGGCATCTGGTGGCGCAGCCAGGAGGGGTCACCTGGCTCTTCGGTCTTTGCAGGGCCCCCTGCTGCGCTGGCTCAAGGTGAACTTCAGCGAAGCCTTCATTGCCTGGATCCACATAAAGGCCCTGAGAGTGTTTGTGGAGTCTGTGCTCAGGTGCGTGGAGGTGCCCGGCGAGGCTGTCCTGGGGGTGGGGAGGGCCTATAGGAGCCGTCTGGGGCCACCCCAGCCCCTGCGTTTCCTCCCGCCCCACCCTCTCTTTCCTGTGCCTGTGGCTCTTGGCAACCTGTGGGACCCCCTAAGTCGGATAGACCCTCAGCTCAGCCCTGTGCCCTGCCGTCCACTCCCTCCTTTTCCTGCCTCGCCTGCATCCCACGTGGACCCTCCGCTGGTCCCGTCCTCACCCCTGTGTAGCCTGCAGGGCTCTTGGAAGGCAGCCCCGGACTGTCTTCAGTCCTCTGCCTCCAAGAAAACCAAAACCAAACTAACAACAAAACTTACTGTGCCTTATTAAAAAAAAAAAATAAAAGGTAGATTCACTGTGGAAAATTTGGAAGCACAAATTTATTACAGGTTTGCACAAAGAGTGAATAATAATCACCCAGAATTCTAACACCAGCAGAGAACACTGCTGACAGCCTGGAGGCCACCACTTTAGGTTTTTGTTATTGAGACAGGGTCTCACTGTGTCGCTCAGATAAGAGTGCAGTGGGGTCATCATGGCTCACTGCAGCTCCAAACTCCTGGGCTCCAGCGATCCTCTTGCCTCAGCCTCCCGAGCAGCTGGGACCACAGGTGTGTGCCACCACCCCAGCTAAAAATTTTTTTTTTTTTTGAGACAGTCTCACTTTGTTGCCCGGGCTAGAGTGCCATGGCATCAACCTAGCTCACAGCAACCTCAAACTCCTGGGCTCAAGCGATCCTTCTGCCTCAGCCTCCCGAGTAGCTGGGACTACAGTCATGCACCACCATGCCCGGCTATTTTTTTCTATATGTTTTTAGTTGTCCAGCTAATTTCTTTCTATTTTTAGTAGAGATGGGGTCTCACTCTTGCTCAGGCTGGTTTTGAACTCCTGACCTTGAACGTTCCGCCCACCTGGCCTCCCAGAATGCTAGAATTACAGGCATGAGCCACCACGCCTGGCCAAGGAAACAGTTTTTGAAGGCTACTTTTCTGCTGTATTTTGAGTGTGTTCTGGGTCATTAAGTGTTCCCGATCTCGCTGTGTGGCACGCTGTGGCAGCTCTATCTTGCAGGCTCCTTTGTTCCTCCGGCCCCTCGGACCCCGTTGCTCTCCCCCACCCCTCCCTGCCTGTGCTGACGGCTGCCTCAGGGTCCCTCCCAGCCGAACACCTGCTGACTGCTCCTGACTTACCTTTGTCTCCTGCGCATGTTGCCTGGCGTCCAGGTCCTGTCATTTGCCTGCCAGAGGCTTCACCTGGATACCCGGCTCATCTTCCCCAGCTCCCCCCATTTCTGCCAGTGGCCTCACCGTCCTTCCCAGCACCAGACCCTCAGCTTGGACCCCACTGCCCCACTGCACCCCTGGTCATGCCTGGTCCATGCTGCCTTTGTGTCTCTCTTTCCCTTTTCTCCCACACAGCTTGCCCGGCTGTGGACATAAACCTCTTTCGTGGTTCTCAGGCTTCCAATTTTCCCTCCACGTGGCTGCTCTGTGGCTTTTGCCCAAGTACAGATGCACCCTGGCTCCTGGTTCACCCACACACCCACACCTACATCACACCCACAAACACACACACACCTACACCACACACACCCCCCCACACCTACACACCCCCACACCTACACACACACACCTACACCACACCCACACACCCACATCCACACCTACACATACCCACACCTACACCACACCACACCCCCACACCTACACCACACCCCCACACACCCACACACCCCCCCACACCTACACCATACCCACACACACCTACACCACACCCACACACACCTACACCACACCCACACACACCCACACCTACACATCTACACCTACTCCTACATACACCCACATCACATCCATACCCACACACCCACACGCACACACCCACATCCACACCTACACACCCACACCCACACCTACACACACCCACACGCACACCACATCTACACCTACTCCTACACGCATGCACATCACATCCACACCCACACCTCTCCACCCACCACACACACACCCATGCATGCCCATCTCAGAGGCCTGTCACGGCACAGGTGGCGACCAGGTTGGAGGGTGTACCCAAGCTAATCTGGAGTGTCCCAGCCGTCTGTAGTATAGACGGTTCCCGGATCAACCCTGCTTGTCTCGGAAATCGGTTGTTCTCCGGCCCAATACGGTGCAGCCGGCCACACCTCACAGGATGCCCATTTGCTCAAGAGAGAGGTAGAGGCAGACACCTTTAATATCTTAAGTTTGATAAAACTGAGTATTTCCCCTAAAAGTATATGCAAAAAGAATTCTCCAAACTATCATTGTGTGACATCTTTTACTCTATTTTTCCTGACTACAGTTGTATAACTGAACACTGTAAAAAAGAAAGAAAGAAAGAAAGACAACTCCAGCTCAGGGATCTCTGCTGTGGGAAGTGAAAGGTCCTCCCTGCCCCGCGACCCAGCGGTAATCGTGGTCAGCGGCTCTGAGACTCCTGTGATTCCCCCGAAGGGGATTGTCTATACTTCCTGCACCTTGCTTACTTCATTGCCCGTATGTGTAGAGCTACTTGGTCCTGTAAATGGCGTTTTCATATTCCATCACATGAAGATATAATCTAAGACAACTGACGTTGAACTCACCAGTTTGTTGGCACGAACCCACCTGCCCCCCCGACCCCCTGCCTGCGCCCCCTTGACACAGCTGTGCATCTTTCCCCCTGCACTGGGCACTGAGTCCGGCTCCTCTTTCCACTTGTCACCCTGAGTCAGAGTAGATGCGAAATGTCTGTTGACTGAATAAAATCAAGGTTAAAGTGGCACCATCCTCAGGTGAGGAGGTGCTAGTCACAGATGAAGTGTCCCAGGGGCCTAAGTGACCCAAGAGGACAGTGTGTGGGCAGTGGGGCTGCTTGGAGGCTGCCCAGGTGACTGGATCATCAGGTCTGGGTGCTGGGAGGGTGAGGGTCGTGCAGGGAGCAGATACCAGGGAATCATCAGTGGCAGGTGTCTGGGTAGATTGCCCAGGAGAGTCACAGAAGTGCGACAGGGACATCTGGCATTTAAGACGTGCGTGGAGGCAGGCAGAGGAGGAGGAGGGAGCAGTCATGGATTGGGATGTCAGGTTTCAGGTGTATTTGGCCATTAGGAGGTCATTGGTGAGAGGCTGGAGGGCAGGGGTTGAAGGAGTGACAGAGGACATCAGACACTCAGTTGGCTCTCGGGGAGGATGGGGTCTGTGAGAGCTTAAACAGGGAAGGTGTTCACAAAAGGAAAGGTCAGTAATGGAGACAGGCCAAGTCCTTCCCAAGAGTGAGGCGGGCGGCTCCCTACCAGCTGATCAGGAGGGAGCTGCAGGGTCCTAACCGCATGCAGGAAGGAGCAGCACGCAGGAAGGAGCAGCCTGCGGCGGGCGTGAGGAGAGTGAGGGGGTGGGGGAACTGGCCACTGCTCCTGGGTCATGTTCTGGGCGGAATGGAGGCGATTCCATTCGCCTCCGGTGGATCCGGTGGATCACACCGGAGTTGATCCACAGGGTGTGTTAGTGGATGGTGCCAGAGCGGGCGGGGACTGGGAGGGTCTTGGAAGAGCCAGAGGCCGAGGAAGGGTCAAAGGCGGGAGAGCCTCAGTCAACTTTCAGTGAGTACTCACTGCGGCCTCTTGGTGCCCACAGGACAGACACAGGCCTCTGCGCTCGAGCTCAGGCTGGGGCAGGGGCGGCGCTTTAAAGATGGGCCCTTGTTCCGAGTGAACCACCTCCAGGGCACCTTGGCAATGACGGTGGTGGAATCACTAAGTCGCACGATGACAAAGCAGGGTGGCAAAGGGGACTGTTTGTGTCTGGGTGGCCAAGCAATGTCTAGCAGTCACATGGAGAACTAGAATGCCAGTTCCTTAGCGTACATGTGGCCTGGGCTACGGGACTGGTGGTTACCTGCCACCCGGGAAGGCCGCAAGCACTCTAACAGACGTGCTGGGCCCCCGCAGCACGGGGCTCCCCAGTAAGCACCACAGCCTCTCTGCTCATTTCCTCTGGGTGACACGAGAGCTTTGATGACCAGAAATAGGAACAAAAGAGATGAGGTGGTCAGCTGGGCCATTCGTCTCACCTGGAACCTATGCTGGTGCCACTGTCCTGCCTGTGAACACCTGCCAGCCTCCTGTGGCACCGCCTCCCAGAGGTGAAGGCAACACGGTCAGGTTGGCCTCGAGCTTGGTCAGTGAAAGCAGAAGCGTCGGTGGCCACAAACGGCCCCTTCACAGGTCTAGGTTTCTTCCACCTTTGTGCAGTATCGCAGGGAATACTTTGCACCAAATAAGGGCTGGGAAGGTTTGGGAGCCAGAGGATAATTTGTGGACATTGGAAAATAAAACATAAGTAATCCTAACATATCCTGCCCCTGTGACTCACATGCATGGCAGGCCCCAGTCTGGAAAAAGCAGAGTCCTAGGTGAGGGAAGGGCATCTTAAGGACCGCTTTCCCACCATGGCTGGGAGCACAGGTGCCGAGGACTGAACACAGAAGCATCTCGTCACTGATAGTGTATCTTAATACTTCCCCAATCACAAAATGCATGTTTAACACTTACCATACTCGATTAAAGTAATTGTCTTGGGATAACACTACAGGAGTAGCTCACCCCAAAAAGTGGCTTTGAATGTACACAGGCATACAACCAGGTACATTTAAAATCCTTTCTGTCCATCCAAAAACTCAGAGTAAGGAACTAGTAACAATCTTGATAAACCAGATTTTGCATCTCTCCTTTAGTGGAGAAAAACAAAACAGCCGTGCTGGGTTTTAGACAAATGCTTCAGAGATCGTTCGGTTCAATTGCTGCCATTCAGCTGGAGCACTCACCAGGGAAGGGTCACTCACAGCCAGGAATGACCTCTTTGCTCTGTTGTCAAAAACCATCTCTTATCAGAAGAGGATTAGCACGTTCTAGAGCTTTTTCTACCCAGAGACATCACCTCTGACCCTAGACATTTTGCCTGAGTTTATTTTTGAGCTGTGTTGGTTAGAGCCTTTTGTTTCCAGAATTTGCTCTTTATTCCCTGTCAAGGTTCATTGTGTACATGTTTGCATGTGGAGGAGCTACTGACACACTTTCTTCTGTCTGAAAAGGTATGGACTGCCAGTGAACTTTCAGGCAGTGCTCCTGCAACCACATAAGAAGTCATCCACCAAACGTTTAAGAGAGGTTCTCAACTCTGTCTTCAGACATCTGGATCAAGTAGCTGCTGCAAGTATACTGGATGTAGGTACATGACCCAGAAACAGTGGCATTTCTACAGTACAGTCTGTGTCCCCATATGAGATACTTTCAAAAAAATGTTATTTGCCAGGCTTATGAAAAAATCTACATGTCCCAAACGTTAAAGCATAGCAGGGAAGGGGTTGGGAGCGTGTAAGGGACGTGTTGGGGACAGCCCACAGCAATGCAGGGCACAATATATGGCCATTGCCTGGAGAGTTTCCTCAAACATCCAAAAACTGGACTAGTTTATGCACTTAGAATATTATTACCATGTCTTCTTTTGTAGGCATCTGTGGAGATCCCTGGGTTGCAACTCAATAACCAGGACTACTTTCCTTACGTCTACTTCCGCATTGACCTTGGTCTTCTTGACTAGAGAGGTCAGCTGGCACCACCTTCATGTTCACGCAGATGAACTAATACAGATGCCTCTTTTCCCTTAGCCAGAGAATAGTTTTTGATGTCCTACAGAATTTAGACTTCTCAGAGAAACTGCTCACAAAAGTTAGTTAACAGTTGTTATTTATTTTTTTTAAGTTACAATTAAATGCTTTTAAGTCCTTTGAATTGTCTTTTCTTATGTTCTAACATAATTCAAAAATTTCATTTTTCTTAATGTTTTACATAAAGGGGAACTGCCTGTAAATTGGCAACTTGCTGCTATATTTCATGTCTTAATATTTTATAGATTAGTAAAATAAAAAACTTTGAACTATATAACTGGCTATTCCCTAATAATTAGCCACTAGTGATGTTCCAAAGTCAAAATATTGGGCATAAAATGCAGTTCTCACTTGACAACCCAGTTTCTCATGTGAAGTCTATATGGGGTGGGCATCCAGGTGGCATCACTGAATCAAAGAGGTATTTTCCATTTTAAATAGGGAAGAACGACATCAACATCATCACTTATATTAATTTACTGCCTAAACATCAGACTCTGAGTTTATGGTGTGGACACTAATTTCATACATTTATCAGCATTGTCCAAAATATTGTTTAATTCTTTAATGGAAAAAGCCATTAATATTCAAATGAAGGAATCACATTAAAAAACCTATGCATAAGAAACAGCCTCCAAGAACATTCATTCAAGCAGCAGTCAGAGGAAGGAAAAAATTTTCAACAGCTGAGTTTTCTTCAAAATATTATGTGACAATACAATACGATTCACTGGCTACAACAATTCATAGAATTTTTCAATGTTTTCTTGAGATGCAAAAGTTCACTGTTGCAGTGTTTTCAAATGACCAATCAAGGGCTACTTCTTGGTTTAAAAGGCCACTGGTAGGTTCATCTGATTATAAAGAATGTTCCTTCACTGCTGGAAAAATCCGCTGGCTCCCAAGAAAAGAAAATAGTTTGAAGCCTCTGCCGTCATTCTCACAACTCATCTTTCTCTAAGTCATCAAGCTCCACATCACTGAGGTCAATGTCGTCTTCCACGGGAAGCTGGGAGACAGAAAACCACCGTTAGAACCACAGACCAGGGGACACCCAGAAAAGTTAACGCTTCATTCTACAGAAGAGCAAACTAATTTCTAGAGGTATTCTAGATTACAAACCAGTTTCTCCTCAGTCTGCTTGCAACTTTTACCTTAGCCCCTATTACACAGATGGAAATGCTGAGAACTCAGATGAAACACGATTTTAACATAACATCATTTACCTCTTTAAAACTGAAAATCTTTTAACTTGTTCTTTTGAGGAGGGTGGGACAAAACTGTTCACAAATAAATGCTAACTTCAAAGCTATAATTTTACATTTCTTGAAGACAAAGTAAATGAATTCCAGATTAAATGTTCACTTTAGGGGTAATAATCAGGAAAGCAACCTCACTATTGCAATTTATCTTGGATGTCTGTCAAGAATATCAAATTTGCCATAAAGCACTTTTTCATGTAATAGGGAAGATGAAAGTAAAGAACCTCTTAAAAGGCCCATGGGTGAGAATACTTCCTAAATGCCAAGGCTTAGGTCTGATGGCAAGGACTTGACTTGCAAGCACCGAGATTACAGAGACTGAGAAAGCACAACAGGACCATCTGGGCACTCACCTCACCATCCTTGCCGTCCCAAGGCTCTCTCTCGCTGATGCTGGGGAAAGCCCCGCCTCCCACTGGAGCCGTAGAGCCACGCCCAAAAGAGAGCTCCCTTAGGGCAAAAGGACCAAAACACACATGCGTTCACACGGACTGCTGATGCTGATGCAAAAGACTAAACCGCTTCAACCACAGTCTGCTTAATAGGTTTATGTACAGGCATTTCTTGCCCCTTGCTGCAGTATATTCCTGAAAAATAGCTCGAGAACATTATGTTTTCAATCATGGACAACAATACAACCAGGCACGACATCCCTAAGTCCTCTGCATCAGATAAAGTCAGTTGCTACCAACCAGTTTTTAAAAATAGCGAAGCTTTTTGCTGAAATACAAATTAAGTACATAAAAACGATCAAAGTCACTGTGGTGTCTTTGGAAAAAAGATATTATCAAAACTGATCTAGAACTCGGGCTCTCTATGACTCTTGAGATGACTGGTTCCAACAAACCCCGGGCTGGGGCTGGCGTACATATCTGCTTAGCAGTGAGAAGTGTGAATGTCAGTATGTGAAAAACACAACAGACCTGTTGTAATCTGGTTATTGGACAACCAAAGCTAAAAATACTACCAGTGCAAATATGTTTAAGTTCAGCAAACCATATAGAGAAATTTAAGTTAGTAACAATGAAGCTACACAATCTATAAATGTAGTGGCAGCAATGGGCCAGAGTAAGCACATCCATTAGAAAAAAATATTACATGAGATAATACTATATTCAATTTCTAACTCTGTGATTAAATTACTAGAACTCTATGACAATCACAAACTTAAGCAATTCCCAGACTTTATGAAAACACCTCCTTTAACCATATTAACCAACCACAGTGTACACTCACACTCGGACCTGAATCACACAAACC
Organism: Lepilemur ruficaudatus; assembly: GCA_963574885.1. Classification (NCBI taxonomy): domain Eukaryota; kingdom Metazoa; phylum Chordata; class Mammalia; order Primates; family Lepilemuridae; genus Lepilemur; species Lepilemur ruficaudatus. The sequence goes on along the minus strand of CAUYRT010056885.1, from coordinate 16,427 downwards.
ATAGAAATTTAAATCATCTCATTTGTTAGGTGCAATAATGGTATTGTGGTGTTTCTGAAAGCTGTCTTTTCGAGATACATGTTGAAACATTTGCAGATGAGATGGAATGGGATTTGCTTTAAAATACTGGGGGAGGAAGTGGGTAGACAAAATAAGGTTGACCATTAGTTGGTAACTGAAGTTGAAAATAACAAATACAAAAAAGTCCTTTAGCCTAGTCTCTCTACTTTTGTACACACTTAAAATTTTCCATAATAAAAACATTAAAAACCTATTACCTTGGACTCCATTTATTACAATGCTTGGGTAAAATACAAACTAAAAACGTACTCTAAAACTTGTACTTTGATGTCATATTTTATTCTTACATTTATTTCCCCTTCTTTGATTAAACAATTTCTATTTTTTTCTTTAAATTTTTAAAATTTTTATTATTTTTATAGAGATGGGGTCTCGCTGTCACCCAGGCTGGAGTACATAGCTCACTGCAGTCTCGAATTCCTGGGCTCAAGTGATCCTCCCACCTCACCCTCCCAAAGTGCTAGGATTACAGACATAAACCACTGTACCTGTTTAAACAATTTATAAATCGAGATGATTTATAACAAATCTTTTAATGTAATACCATTCCCCAAGTCACAATACACTTCACAATCTATATGGTCTTAAAAACAACAGCCAGTATCACTTCTCAGCCTTCTGGCTAAGATCAAGAGTAGTAAAAACAACAGCTACCATGCAGATGTTTACTCTGTCTAAGGCACTACACAAAAACAAGGAAACGGGTACAGGAAAGCTATGTCACTTGCCTGAAGTTACACAGCTGGAAGAGGAGGAGCCAGGGCCTGCCCCCAGGCAGAGGCTGAAAGTGACCTCGCAGGGGCTTCTCCATGCCTCTCAAAGCAGAGCTAAGCTGTGACCCCAGGCACCTGACTGCAGAGCCTCTACTCTCCATACAGCACACACGCATAATTATACTTGTGTGTTAAGTAGGAGGGCTGGCAGCAAAAGCAGTGCAGACTTTCAAACTGTTATCTTAACTGCTCATTATTCATCATAACCTTCTGAACCAACTTCTGTGTGCTGACTATCTTTCATAGAGCAGCTGAGAAATGAACAAGGAAGAAAGCAAGAATTGGGAACAAAATCTCTTTAGGTCAATGCCTTATATTTGCCTAAAAGATGATTAAGTCAGTTTTAGAATGAGCTGAGTGGCAGAGCAGGATAGAGAGCTCTAGAAACTGTTTTTTAAGTTTGAGAACCTATCATGATGTTTGCACACTGTTGGAGTAACTTAAGTACACCCATTTTCAAGTAACTACATTCCAAAGCCAAGTGCCCAGAAATGGAAACCACATCACCTGAGGTCAGGAGTACAAAGGGTGGGAACAGGTGAGACAGGGCTGCCTCTAGCCCCCTCTGAGACCTTTGTGGGAATCATAAAGAGCCCAGTGCCAGGTGCACAGATGGCATGCAGGGTGGCCTGAGGGCAGCAAAGCTTTCTCCTCATCCACCATGTAGATTATTTCCATGGAAAAGAGAACAGCATACAGGAAGATGATTTAACAACTCTAATTTATAAACATCTAATTTTCTGGAAATTCAAATGCAAAATAATTCCATTTATTTTGGAATTATACACCTAGTGTTAAACCAAAAACCATAACAGAAATAAACAGAAAAAACAATAACTCAAGAAAATAAGAAATTACCTGAGAAACTCGTTAATGCCTTGCTCACTGAAAGACCCTTTCAGCAGAGCAAATTTCATCTTGCGTGCATTGATGGCGGCCATGGCAGGGTACCCAAACCCTCCAATCCCCAATGCATTCTCAAGTTCATTCTGGGCTCCAGCTTCTGTCCACAGCCACCTAGAAAAGCAGACTGAGTTTTAGGGACAAACGTGTCTTTTAAATTACTTAGAATTTTCTCATTCTTTGATCAAATACAAAGAAAAAAAAATTACTTAGAATCTAACTAGTAGATCTTAATTAAAGAAAAAAGATTACACTTCAAATATTTTATGGAATGAAATTAGTAAGAAATAAACCAAAAACAAAAAATGAGTTTTTATAATAATGTAATCTAGATGTATGTGCTCTTAAGTAACCACACTTCCTCACTTGCGTTCCCCACATCTCACTCCAGAAGTCTCTGAATGGGCTGGTCTGTCTTTAAGACAGCTTTGTCCTCAGTCCCCCAAATACCATCCACTAAACTACATGAATTTTCCTTGTCTTGTTACCTGAAATGCCACCAGCATATCTGGGTCACCACCTACACTCTTGCGTTCTGTGGGACTGATGGGGGAGGAGCAAGGTCATGAAGGCTGGCGGGGCAGTGGGCACAGGGAAAGCAATGGATTCCCAGGATGGGAAGCAGAAAGATGGGAAGGACATACATAAGACATACTTTGTTTTAACACATTAACTGCCATGTGAGTTGTATTTAACTCACGCTAGTCTTGAGTGCGGGCCTTGTGAAGCGTATGTAACTCACACATCTCTTTACCTTGGGAGCCGTGTGGTACGCAGGCAACTCACACTGCCATGCTGTGACACGCATTACGTGATGGGCGGCCCCCTGGGCAAAAACCTGCAGTTGCTTCGTGAAAATCTTATTTGTTGATATTCTTATTGTTACAATTTTTTTAAAAAATAAATATAGGGACAGAGTCTCTCTCTTACTCAGGCTGGTCTTGAACTCCTGACCTTAAATGATCCTCCCGCTTCAGCCTCCCAGAGTGCTAGGATTACAGGTGTGAGCCACTGCATCCGGCCTACTGTTACAATTAATATTGACAATTCAATCCTAAAAACCTGGATTAAATGAATAGAAGTCAATAAATTTCATTTTTCTATTTATGTTTACCTTTAAATTACACATAATCCTGACAAGAAAAATACTTTATGAACTATTTTTGAAGTTTTCACATTACTTTTTACATTACAAACTTTTAAGTTTTTATGTTCTTTTTTTATTGAAATAAACACAGAAAACAATTTAAAAGTAACAGATTTATAATCAGAAAATTATAAAGAGATTATAATCAGAAATTTATAATTATAAATTATTAAAATTAAATAATTTAATGTTTCATTAAATTATAAAGGATCTTGTTTTTGAAGTTTTTATTCTATTTTCATAATATAATACTGTGGCCCCAAAGAAAAAAATTTTCTTTCTAGTTCAGTAGTCAATGTGTTAAAAATGTGCCTAGATGCAGCCCTTCCTTAGAAGAGAGTGAGGAAATGTGCTTCTATTTCCTCTTTCTTTATCCAGCCCTCAAAGGCCACACTAGGATTCAGCTCCATCACCATTTCCTTGCTGGCCCGGATCCCCAAGCACCACTCACAGTAACATTCCCACAACAGTAAGGCATGCTGTGGAGAAAGCATGTATCTTACAGTAAGCATGCTACGTTACTTCTTTTCCTCCTAGATGATAATTATTTTCCTATCTTAAATAAAAACACATGGAGAGCGAACATAGGACACATCCCACAGCAAACACGGAGGGAACCTCTCTCAAGAAGCCCTGTGCCCGCCTGTGCAAATGACTCTGAGACAACAGGCTGCGTAACTTACCCCCACATTTTCTTTTTGTATTTGTCTGCCAACTTCAGAAGAACTTCCAAGTAAGAATTTCTGCCTGCAGCTCCTGATTTGACCAGAAAACAAGTTTTAAAGGTAAAAATAAAGGAGTCCATATAATCAATCAATCCATTTAGGAAAAGTTCTCAGAGCACCTATCGTAGAGCAACTAATGGGAAATTATTTGTTTGTCTTACCAGTATCAAGGATATGGGGCAGCACGGCCACAACGCAGAGCTGATGCTCCTCACACGTCCTCTTGGCAACGTCCTCGTTGATTATCTATGGGACCCAGAAGACAAGGGAGGGTTATAAGTCCGCACAGTACAGCACCCAAAAGGTAAGCTTGAAAACAGACTCAGCACCGTCACTGTCATTAAAGAGATGGACAGACTTCTCTCAAACAATACGTCCTTGAATAGAAACACCAACAGTAACGCTCCATAAAAAAAGATTTCTGCCGATGCAGTGGCGCATGCCTGTAATCCCAGCTCTTTGGGAGGCTGAGGTGGGAGGGTTGCTTGAGGCCAGGAGTTTGAGACCAGCCTGGCAACATTGCAAGACCCTGTCTCTACAAAAAGTTAAAAAAAATTAGCTGGCTGTGAAGGCACATGCTTGTAGTCCGAGCTACTTGGGAGGCTGAGGCAGGAGGATCACTTGAGCCCCGGAGTTCGTTGCAATGAGCTATGATCGTACCACTGCACTCCAGCCTGGGTGACAGAGTGAGACCCTGTCTCTAAAAAACAAACAAACAAAAAAAAAGCAAAAAAAAGAAAAAAAAGTTTAATGTGAACAGACAAAAATTGTATTATGACTGCTTTAATGTTCTTCACTATCAAACCGAAAAAGCTGTCCTCACTATCAGCACATGAAATGGCTTACCTCAAGCAGCTCAGGAGGTGGGGCATTATCAGAAAACAAATCAAGAGCCCGGGACACTATGTCGGATCTTGTCCGCCCACCATCATAATCCACAGGAGACTCGCCTTTCTGAAATATTTTGATTGTAGGAAATCCTCTAATCTGTAAAAAAAAAAAAAAAAAAAAATCAGAGTATGAAATCTAATTAACATTTAATATAAAATAACACAATCTTTATATTTCTAAAAACACCTTATAGGTAATTTAATGTAACAAAACTATTCCCCAGCTTGCATCAATGTGAAAGGGATGACTCATAGAGGTCTACTGATCAGAGGTGGTTACCAGTCTGACTGTCAAGGTTAGTCAAATCATACCCAAGCCCTGGGTATATAATTAATACAAAGTATCTGTTCTTGGACAAATGGACCAACTTCAAAAGCCATATGAACTTGAAAAAGCGTGGGCAAACTGAAACCTCACATTAAGCACACAGTGGAAGCAATGTAATACTGCAGGAAAAAATCAACAGTCCTGAGTTCCAGACATGTTAGTTATGACAACAAAGTGACTTAATCTCTTCATTTTCAAAATGGTTAAACACCTCCCCTCTTACCTCATAGGGAGGCCTGGAGTACTGGATGAAGTAACAGTTGAAAATACCACATACTTCACAAAGAAATGAGCCTTATAACATACTCACCCCGTATCGGGAGGCTAGAACCTGATTGACTGTAGCGTCCACAGCTGCCAATTTCACTTTTCCTTTTGTTTGTTCTTTTACCTCTGAAGCTGCAGCAGCCCATTCTGGCTCCAGGCTATTGAGAAATATTTGTATTTATTAAAAGTGCATTTTAACTCACAGCACAAATACTTCCTAACTGATCAGTCCCCCTCTGCCCAATTGCCAGTTGTATCACACCTGGAAAACATTTTGTAGCTTTACAAAAGATATGATGATGCTAACCCCTTCCTTCACCTTCGCCTCCCATGCATTCATGACACTCCCCAAATCTGGACATTAGCCAGTCCCTGTTAATCTTTGAAAATATGAGAGTGCAAGCTCTTGGCATCAATGTCAATGTTTAACATTCATTTGGAGTTTTTCCTGAAGGAAATCTTGCAGATCACCTATTATCTAGGTCAGCTCTTTCAAAATGAGCTAGATGAAATGAACGTACTGAAAGCACTGAGACCCAATAGACTGCTTGGCCCAAGCACTTACTTTTTGCAGTGTCCACACCAGGGAGCATAAAACTCAACCATCCAAACGTCTTCACTGTCAAGGACATTTTTATCAAAGCTGTCGTCTGTCAGCTCAATCACGTCCTTCTTACTTGAACTATCACCTCTCCCCTGTCATTTACGACATTAAACATCAAATTGTAAGTTGGCCAAAAAGAACACTTTTCCAATTTTAAATTCAAAAACAATAACCGCTTCTATATCTTAATGAAGTTTTTGAGGTTTTCTTTAGCAAATAGTGAAAATTGTTTTATTCAAATTGGGTCCCTTCCTTAATATTATTATTTTTGCTTGGTAAATAGTCTTTACTTTAAACAATTACCAACACAGTCAGCATAGCATATAACCTATACCCGAATTCTATCACCTGCTATTTTTATTAAGAGAAACCTCAACATGGCTCACCCTAATAAACACTGTTTTAATTCAGACTCAAGCACAGCTGCTGCTTCATCCCAGGATGCTATAAGTTACCACCTTTTCATAGATAAAGTCCACACCATTCAAGGAAGCTAAAAACATTTAGCCATTTTCTTTTTCAAAGAACTTTCTTCAGTACTAAACCTGCATAGTAGGTGGTATTGTTACATTGCTTTCTGTTGCTGAGCTAAAAGCCATGGCAGGTGCAGGGGACTAGGCAACTGTGCTCTTTAAATGTCTAAGTTTGAAATAAAAGGCAAGAACATGAAATCTTTGCATAAGCTCTAAGATGTATACAGAAGCTGGTTTTACTGGTCTCTTAAAAGAGTAAAGGTCCACGTTATATTTACATGTATCTTTTTTTTTTTTTTTGAGACAAAGTCTCACTCTGTTCCTGGGGCTAGAGTGCCGTGGCATCAGCCCAGCTCACAGCAACCTCAAACTCCTGGGCTCAAGCAATCCTTCTGCCTCAGCCTCCCAATTAGCTGGGACTACAGGCGCACGCCACCACGCCTGGCTAATATTTTCTGTATATTTTTAGTTGGCCAATTAATTTCTTTCTATTTTTAGCAGACACGGAGTCTCACTCTTCCTCAGGCTGGTTTCAAAATCCTGACCTTGAGCAATCCTCCCGCCTTGGCCTCCCAGAGTGCTAGGATTACAGGCGTGAGCCACCACGCCTGGCCCTACATGTATCTTTAATTTAATGCCTTTTCACAAGAACATAAGTCCATGAGAGTTAAGCTTCACATTTCACACCAGGGCATCTAAAACACCAGCCCAAGGAACAGGAGCTTCCTTCCTCCTCTTCCCTATCCTTTTCTGTAGACTCTTCCACAGATTTAGGGCTGATTGCCACACATTTAGGCCAAGAAGTAATCTGAATTTCATCGCTGCTTGCCAAAGTCAATCTAGGAGAGCCTGTCCAACCCTCCCTACTCTGGACTTACGAATGCCATGGGATGCCAGTGCCCAGCTCCTCCAGCCTAGAGCACTTTCCCACTGTGTCCACACTCTTCTGTATCAGCCCTGGGCCTAGGAAGCCTATCCGGAGGCCCAGTACTTGGACTACAGGTGTGGTGAGATGCCCTTGGACTGAATGACTGAATGGCTATTGCAACAGAAACTCTGGGGAAGCTAAATGAGCAGGCCGGGTGGCTGACTCCCTCTAGGATCAGTGGACCCAACTCCTTATTTTCTTCAAATTGGAAGCTCATCAGTTAAAAAGAAACAAAAAACCTGTTTTCTATAAATAGTCCATACCACCCAGGCTTCAAAATTATGACACACATTAAAAACTGACATTATACTGCCTTACTTGTTTTCCAGAACTATATCCACCACTCCTTCCCCCGAGGCGATCCTTCACGAGCTGGCGCAGAGCACTGAGGGCAGCATCTACAATGGCTTCACCAGTTCTGCCACCTACAGGAAACAGGACGGGCAGGTGATCCGGTGGCAGGCGGTCTTTAGCCCAGCCTTCAGCACATCTGCCTGACAGTACCTCAGACTTGCACCTTTACATAACTGTCAGCTTCACCTGGTGTTACACAGATCTGCCAACACATGTATTTACAGCAGAGCATGCTTTCTCTCCAGAATGCATTTTGCACTAGACTTTACACTTGGAAAACCAACTTTTTGTCTTCAGTTTTATGTTGTTAGTGTGAACAAGAACCCTGTTCATCACCTCTAAATACCACCTACTAATGAGAAAAATTCACAAATGTTTTCTGACCATGTAACATGTATATGGATAAATAAGAGCTTAATATCTAGTTAGGAAAGTAGGGGAAACTTCCAAATACAGAAGGAACTATGTATGATAGTTTCTATGATATGGGAACAGAAAAGACTGGCAAAAGTAGGATATGAGTTGTCTTTGAAGCTAAGTAACCGGAAACAAATTTAGGCCTCTTCTTTTTTCCCTAAAACACTGTTAAGCTGAACTTAATCCTAATATAAAAAGTAACAGGCCGGGCGCGGTGGCTCACGCCTGTAATCCTAGCACTCTGGGAGGCCGAGGCAGGTGGATTGCTCAAGGTCAGGAGTTCGAAATCAGCCTGAGCAAGAGCAAGACCCCGTCTCTACTAATAATAGAAAGAAATTAATTGGCCAACTAAATATATATAGAAAAAAAATTATCCGGGCATGGTGGCGCATGCCTGTAGTTCCAGCTACTTGGGAAGCTGAGGCAGAAGGATCGCTTCAGCCCAGGAGTTTGAGGTTGCTGTGAGCTAGGCTAACGCCACGGCACTCTAGCCCGGGCAACAAAAGTGTGACTCTGTCTCAAAAAAAAAAAAAAAAAAAAGTAACAAACCTGTATTAAAACTCAATGAGGCAAGATGGTAACAGTCTGGAAGTTTACCAAAAACCACATGCTTAAGAAAGCGTCGGGGGCTATTTATTAATTGCCACAGAAGCACAGGGATAATATATGCTACGCGCTACCTTCAGAGTTCCAAGGCAAAACTCTAAGAGAAACTTTAGAAAGTTTCATCTACTTTTCTTTCTTTCTTTTTAAAAAAGTTTTCTAATCAAATTGCCCAGGAAGAGAAAGAACTCTTGAGAACACCTCAGACCTGGCAACAGAAAGAAGATACAGTATAGCAAAGCTCGGCAGTCCAGATAATCATGTACCGCATCCCCTGGTGAGACCAAACATGTTACTTCCTAACACGAAGGGGCAAGCCTCCACGTACAACAGCCTTCTGCTCCTTTTCTGTCAGATGTCCCCATCTTCTGAACCAGTGCCCCTCCCCCCGGCTTTATCTAGACACATGCCAAATCAAGAACTATACTGGAAAGAAGGGAGAGTTTTCTCATTCTAGATCAGCAAAGTTGGAAAACTTTCTGTAAAGGGCCAGATATAAATATTTTCAGTGTTAACCCAACTGCTGCCTTCTAAGTTCACAACTGGCAGATTCTGTACCCTCCCCCATCCTGTTCTCTATCAGCTGGACGCCGCATAAGACACCAAGTACTGATAAAACAGTTACTCTTTGTTTTACTATGATGCTGATTCTCCTACCCAACCCACAAACTTGTACTGCTGACACAGTGAAACTGAATATGGTAGACAAACTTCGATCACTTGTATGTCCCATGTAACAAAATTAAAAAAAAAAAAAATGAGGCTGGGCCTGGTGGCACACACCTATAATCCCAGCACTTTGAGAGGCTGAAGTGGGAGGATCACCTCAGGCTAGGAATTCAAGACCAGCCTGGGCAACACAGCGAGACCCAGTCTCTACGAAATATAAAAAAAATTTTAGCTGGGTGTGGTGGCACAAACCTATAGTCCCAGCTACTTGGGAGGCTGAGGCAAGAAGACAACTTGAGCCCAGGAGTTCTAGGTTGCAGTGAGCTATGAATGCACCACTGCCCTCCAGCCTGGGTGACAAAGTGAGACCCTGTTTCTAAATTTAGGGGAAAAAAATAATCAAATTAGCTATAACTTAAGCTTTGAATATATTATGCCCAATACTTTTATTAGGACCATGGACTCTGGCCCAATCTAGCAATTTTGATTATCTTAAATATGACAATATGTTTGTGATATCTTATTAAATACATTAAATAACAGGACTATTCTATCAAAGAATAGCATGGTGCCTGTAGTCCCAGCCACCCAGGAGGCTGAGATGGGAGGATTGCTCCAGCTCAGAGGAGTTTGAGGCCAGCCTGGGCAACACAGCCACACCCCGGCTATTTAAAAACAAAAAAATAGCATGACTGAAATAACATTTCAGCCTTAAAGGTCTGGAGCCAGAATTCTATGTTTAGTTGCTTCAGTGATTTACAGCAGATACTAACACTTAACTTGTCTACAAAATGGAGAACTTGCGGTGCCTATTTATTATTAATAGAATATTCAAATGCTATCTATATGTTTACAAGGTATAAAGTCATGGGCAAAATATTCCCTAGTAGTACCAACAGTTTAAACTGACTTTCAAATCACAGGGTCTTCTTTTCCACATTGATATGTTACACTGATACATTAGACTCTTCTCCTACAGTAAAAGGAAGAGAGGTTAGAGTAAAAAAACACTTGTAGATCTTCATTAAATCTTAAGTAATGGTAATGAGAAAGACAGGAGGGTAGCATAGAACACTGTCACTCTGTAACTGCTAGGGGAGTGTGGGCCAAAGTCAGCATAAATGATAACACAAGACTGTTACCTTATGACACATATTTAATTGTCAGAACAACTCAGGGGGGTAGGAATCATTCTCTACTGCTTATTGATAAGGAAATTCAGGTACAAAGAGGTGTGAAGACCTGAACCTAGCAGGACTAATAAGCTATAGAGTCCTAGGTTCCCTCCCACCAGGGGAATGGAACAGTCAAAGCCCTTACCCTGGTAATCTTCTGGTCTGTTTTTGTTGGATCCAAAAATCTTGATGGTAGGGAATCCCTGAACACCATACTGACCTCCCAGGGACTGATGTTTATCCACATCAACTGCACCAACTTTTACAACATCCTGTGGGAATATAAATTTTTCTTTCAACTAGAGTGGATTTCACAAGAACTCATCACCTGCTTCATGTAGACTCAGAGACAAGGTATAAGGGCAGGGTGAAGTTTGCAGATAGAGTCAGCAAGGGCTTAGCCTTGACTACCAAAGAGAATCTTAAATGGAACAACAGGTGAAATGTCAGTCAGCCCAGGGAGGGAACTCTGCAGCTCACAGAATTAGCATGGCTGACAGTAATTATGTCATTTATCTGGGAAACAAAATGAACAAAAACAAACATAAAAATTAAAATGTGTATTAGCCCCTTGTTCTCCACATGATTTTGGCAACAGAACCAGCATTTTGAACTTTGATATGCAGATCAGCTTCCTATTGGACCTTAAACCTATCTGCATACTTATTTAAACACACACAGGTGAATGTTTAAAATTCTTATGGAAATCTTAAAAACTTACTTTTAATGCAGTTGCTGCTTTCTTCCATTCTGGTGTTAACCTTTGGCAGTGACCACACCTTTTGGGGGAAGAAAACACAAATAAGGCAACAGTTAAGGCCTTAAATCCTCAATTCAAAGAATTCAAAAATTCAGTTAAAAAAAAAAGTACCATCAATGGTCTACTGACTGAGATGCCCTGGGGGTGGGAGCTTGCAAAGAGGACAAGCAAAACAGCACCAGTGATCTGAAGGAGCTCACCATTTCATTACTTACAACAATCGTTTTTGATATCATCCTAACAAAAAAAAAGCTTCCAAATTACCACTCAGTTAAATCATATTTAAAGCGTTTAGACCCTATTATTTGTAACTCTATATCTGAATAGGCCCTCGAGAATTTATCTGATCCAGTATGCCTCAATGTATGGAGTTGTAAGGCTAGGAAAAATGCAGATTCTTGGGCCCCATCAACACAATGTTCTTAGAGAAGGAAACCGCATTTGAGTAAGTTCTATTTGTGATTCTTAAACCTATTAAGGTTTGATATTCCCTGATCCAGCCCAACCTTTGCATTTTATAGAAGAGGCGTCTGGCCTGGATCTCCTGTGTCTATGTCTCAGTGCTCTCTGGCTCTCATAAACTGCTGCTGGAGTTAGAAATGGACACATAAACCCAAGTTATAAGCCTAACACGCTGAAAAGCACATGATGTGACACCACAAGATGGTGATGTGAGTGCATGGGGTAGGGAGAAGGGAGGGGAAAGGAAGTCAAGAACACAAGAAAAGACAATCTTAACCTCAGAGATACCAGTATTTAGAAAATATTATTGTGAAATGCAACACAGAAAACTGCCTCTAAAAGATTATATGCACACCAACCTATTACACTTTTACCATTTATCGAGATATGTGGCTATACTGTTCATTTTTATTGCTGTGTAACATCCACTGTATGCGGATCCCATAGTTTATTTATCCATAGTGATCTGATGCTTTTTAAACAAAGTAAATTCTCTTCTAATTAGGTCTCTAAGGAACTAATGAGCAAATGCCATGTGGTAGTACCATGATGAAACTTTTTATAGGGGATTTCATTAAATCAGCATAAAGTTAAAGGCAAGTCCTATTGTTATTTTCATCTTTCAGATGATGAAATGGATGGTGAGAAGAAATTTACCCCAAAACATAGCCACAGAGTTCCTGACAAGTTTTTGATTCTAAACACCACATCCTTAATCACCATGTAATATCATCTTCCACAGGGGCCTAAACTAAATCCCAATATTTGAAGTAAGCATCTTTCAGGAGAATGTCCTGAAATCCTGCTTCTATATATTTATATATAGTATGTTTTGTTGCTTAGGTGAGATATTCAGAAGTCCACGAGTCAAAGTGTTGCAGGGTTTTCCGTCTGTTTAATTTCAGTTTATCTAAGAAAGGAAGATTCAAATCAGACAAAGTTAGAACCTATACCCCCTTCAATCTGGATGTTAGGCAATTTTGATTTGCAGATAGATCAAAATGCCACATAAACATAAACATAGCATACATTCTAACCCAGGGGTTCTTCACCTGGGGTCTAGGTTCCCAAAGGGCTGATATATAAAAACTTACGGGGTCTATAAACTTGGATGGGGGGGAAAAGTCTCTATTTTCACTAATCTGTAATTAAAATTAAGAATTTTCTTAAATTATCCATAGCTGATAAGCACTTATGACTTTGTCATGAATAAAAATCACAGCTATTTTCATATCACCACTACAGGTGTTTCAGAAACAGTTTGTACCCATCACTATTTAGAATTATGGTAGATGTTAGACCTGCTGCTGGATCTTGGTACAGGTTGAGCATCCCTGATCCACAATGCTCCAAAACCCGTAATTTTTTGATTGCTGACATGACAAGGAAATGCTCATTAGACTATTTCAGATTTTGGGTTAGGGATGCTCTACCAGTAAGTGTAATGCAAATATTACAAAATCCAAAAATATCTGAAATCTGAAACATTTCTGGTCCAAAAAGGGATACTCAACCTGTATTTACTGTACTATTAATAAATTGCCATATCAAATTTATTTTAATCTTCTGATAACCATATTTCATCCTTTGTGATCCCATATGCTTTATTTAAAAATGTAAAATCTTTTTTTTTTTTTTTTTTTTTTGAGGCACAGTCTCGCTCTGTTGCCCATGCTCGAGTGCCGTGGCATCAGCCTAGCTCACAGCAACCTCAAACTCCCAACTCAAGCTCTTCTGCCTCAGCCTCCCAAGTAGTTGAGACTGCAGGCATGCGCCACCATGCCTGGCTAATTTTTTCTATATATTTTTAGTTGGCTAGCTAATTGCTTTCTAATTTTCAGTAGAGACAGGGTCTTACTCTTGCTCAGGATGGTCTCAAACTCCTGACCTTGAGCAATCCTCCTGCTTCAGCCTCCTAGAGAGCTAGGACTACAGGCGTGAGCCACCACACCTGGCCTAAAAATGTAAAATCTTTTATTCTAAGAAAGAATTCAAAGACTTTACCAAGCTGCCAAAGGAGTCCAAGCACAAAGAGGGTAAAAGCACCAGCTCTAACCATTCTCTTACCCACAACACTATGAAGTAAAACTCTGCCAGTGCAATAACAATTAACTACAGATCCAGATCCTGCCTTCTCAGTTATGCTGAGATAGTTTTAGAACAAGGTATATTCTCTTGTATTGCAGCTCTCAGAAACAAGGTCAATTACCCATGCCATAAATAATAAAACGTCAAATTTGTAAAAATTGCATACAAAGGCATTCAGCAATGTAACAGTTTGTACAACTCTGTACAATGCACTGTTGTACATTTACTATAACTAATAATATAATTACACTAACTCATACAGAATTACCATTTTGATTTAACAAACAAAAAACATAGGAGTCTTTAAAAAATAGTAAAGACATTAAGGTGAACAGGATTCATGATGTGGAAGCATAAACTTTTAAAATAGATGATTTTAGGCTAGGCACAGAAGTTCCCATATATTATCCCAGCACTCTGGAAGGCTGAGGCAGGAGGATCGCTTGAGCTCAGGAGTTCAAGGTTGCAGTGAGCTATGATTGTGCCACTGCACTCCTCTAGCCTAGGTGATAGAGTTGAGACTTAAAATGTCTCCTTAAAAAAAAAAAAGCAGGAGCCGGGTTTATCTCAACTTGCTACACTAAACATTAAGTGACAATAGTCCATGAAGACTGGTGTTTAGTTTCCAAAACTCAGTTTCATGGTCTTCCAAAAAAAAAAAAAATTAAAGCAATAAAGCAATAAAGGAAAAGCTCTCCTCAGGGACACCCTAAAATTCACCCATTCAGGTTACAAGAATTTGACTGAGAATTTCATTAACTATCCCTTACTTAAGGCACTGTGCACATTTAAAAGGACTCTTTGGGTTTCATATCACTATACATTTCATCTTTACAGATAGATAGTTGGCTGGGGTTTGGTTCTCCTCTCAGGATACTGTGGCCTGCTAGTGTACAACAGAGATGGCCTCATGTACATCCTGCATCATGGTTTCCACCGATTTGTCTCTTCTATTTGGTGTGGGTTTTTTTGCACTAAATGCATTAACTACACAAATAATTAGTACAATACTGTATTTTGACTATATGTAATTTTGTACCATTAATTTCAATGGTGATTATCCCTTTACCCCACAACATCCAGCAATGAATGTAAGGCAAAGAGAAGAATTTTTAAGTTAAACCAGATTTTCTAATTACTTCAGGAAACAATTCCCTTTAAGAAACAAAATAAGTCAATCACTGGTCCTTCCTTTTCCTTTGCTTAAGATTCTTTCTTACTAGTTTCTCTTCCATCCCTATCAACTCATCAAAGGACAGATCTTCTTAAAATTATAAGTTTTCTTCTTTCTTGCAACAATTAGCTATTTTAAACACTTACAAAAAAAGACTCAATCTCTGTGGCCTTTAATAGACTAGACACTTTGTGGAGTTCCCATTTTCCTCTCCTCTACTTCTTTTAAACAAGCAGTAAGCTAGATAAACTAGATGACTTCTTAGCAAAATCTGATTTTTATAGAGCATTTTCCCCATTTTACAAAGTACTATAAATAATCTACAACTATTTTGCAATACTTACCATGGAGCATAGAATTCTACAAGCCACAAACTATCACTTTGAATGACTTCTCGGTTGAAATTTGATGGAGTTAATTCAATTACATCATCGCTAGAAGAATATAGACCATTCACTGCTAGAAAGAAGGTACAGCTCACCAGACCTAGAGTAACAACAAAAGCACATCAACAGCACTGTTCATGTTTTGACAGGAAACCTTGGTCAACTGGAGTCCTCTTCAACTGACCCGGGCCCTTCTCATGGGACAGTGGCCTGGCCCCTGGCCCCTCTGCCCTCCCTGCTGCAGTTGGAGCCCCTAGAATTTCATGCCTACTGGTGTGGCACTGAGCAAGAAGGGAACAGACAGTCCCCACTCCCACTTCCTGAGATGCACTGAAAAAATATTTAATCACTGTTCTTAGTGGCTTTCATGTATTAACACTTTTATTCTTTACAACCATCCTATGAGGCAGTACTATTACTATCATGTTACGGGGAGGATGCTGAAAAATTTAGAGGCTACCTCTAGCTGTGGAATCTTGGTCAATCCACACAGGATTTATTCCTCATGTCACTCAGTTGCAATATTAGCACTTATCTTTATTAAGACATTTATTAAAACATTTTTGAAGGGAAAATAATCATTTGTCTCTCCTACGAGACTGTGACTCTCTCAAGGGCAATGATTATTTTCAATAATATTTCAAATAAATATTTTTATTTCTCCTAACACTATCCATAGCACATCAGAAAGAATTTT
This sequence comes from Lepilemur ruficaudatus, assembly GCA_963574885.1. Lineage (NCBI taxonomy): Eukaryota > Metazoa > Chordata > Mammalia > Primates > Lepilemuridae > Lepilemur > Lepilemur ruficaudatus. Next base: position 523 of record CAUYRT010056885.1, on the reverse strand, counting down.
CATGTGAACAATATTATAAAGGATATAGCGTCTATTGTATTATTATCACTATAGTTTAGCCACACTGTGTATCTTTTTGTTGGCTACTCTGGGAACTTAAATGGAATTTATAACAATAATAAAAGAAAACAAATTCTGAACTAGTATTTTAAGAACCCAAAAGTTTTTTGAATTAGCAATACTATCAAAATTTCAACTCCTTTAAAAGTTATACAGTCACGCGCCGCACAATGACATTTCCACCAACAAACGATGGCATATATGATAGTGGTCCCATAAGATCATAATGGAGCTGAAAACTCTTATCTGCCTAGTGATGTCCTGATTATCCTGACCTTGTATAGACCTAGATTAACGTGTATGTTTGTGGTTTGTGTCTTACTTTTTTTTTTTTTTTTTTGAGACAGAGTCTCACTCTGTTGCCCAGGCTAGAGTGCCGTGGCGTCAGCCTAGCTCACAGCAACCTCAAACTCCTGGGCTCAAGCAATCCTCCTGCCTCAGCCTCCTGAGTAGCTGGGACTAC
>CAUYRT010056884.1:0-16672 GCA_963574885.1 Lepilemur ruficaudatus | reverse complement strand
ATCATCCTAGCCTAAACTAACTAAACACGAAATTACCTAAATTTATATGAAAGCCAAAAACCCTTAAAGGTTTTACATGTCACAATACATAATGTAATTTTTTAACAAAAATATCCTTCCTATATTGCTTGAACCCAGGAGTTTGAGGTTGCTGTGAGCTAAGCTGGCACCATGGCACTCTAGCCCAGGCACCAAAGTGAGACTCTATCTCAAAAAAAAAACAAAGTCAACCAAAGAGCTAGTTCAACCAACCTTTTATAGCTTTGCTAAGCAGGCTCAGAGACCCTAGAATTGGGAGTGAAGATTTTGCATCCCTAGTTGCTAGTGTCACTTAAACTCTCAGGTAGAGCACCTTAGTGCATGTGTAGGTAGGAGAGATCAGGGGTGGGCGGAGCGGAGAGGCATTATCTTCAGAGGTTTTGAGGACTCCTAATTCCCCACCGTTCCTTTCCTTCCCTCGGTCTCCCTCACCTTATTCCCAAGAGGAGGAGCCAATGGGAGGCCGTTCTTGTCTTCTGGCAGCAAGAAGTTCTAGGATCTATGCGACAAAGACCACTTTGTGGGTTCCATCATATTTCATTTTTGCTGAAACTGCACAAAATGTTCCTTTGTATCGGTGACTGGCGGGATACGGAGAGATGGAGTCCCTTCCTCTGTTAGTTCGTGGCAGCTTGAGGGTTTGAGTCTGCACGTGTCTGAGTCTCCCTCATGTTTCTAAAGTTCCTTGGGAACCGCTCCTCAGCTGCCAGGAGTTACAACCTCAGGATAGGACCTTGCAGTGGGCCATCAACCTCAGCATTGTGCCTCTGCACCCAGCCGCCGGTTCAGCAGCCCCAGTCAGAAGGTGGGCCTGTTCCGCCCCAGACTGCCCCCTGCGTGGCACAGCCGACCCACACACCTCGGTCCTTTCTGCGATGGTGCCGTTTTTAGTTGAAACAACTATTCATTTTCTTTCAAAAAACAGTACTGTGCATTGCTGAATAGAAAGGCAGCTTAAAAAAAAAATCGATTGTACTATTAAAGTGCAACTTCAAAAAAAAAAGTCTTGATATTCTAGCTTTAAAAATGTTTTAAAAATACTACCCAGATGTAATGGTTGGTTTTCACAATGTAATACATTTTAGAAAATGGTTCCGCAGTGAAGTACAGCACTGTTTCCTTTGAACTGCGCAGAAGGCAGCAGGGTTATGAGCAGTGAGAATTCATCTTCCAGTAAAGTTTTTAAAAATCACAAACAAGCCCCGAGCCTTCAGTGCGTGACTGCCTGGGTCCCCTTCTCCCCCTGTCCTCCCTGCTGCCTTATTCGGCTTCTGTTTCACACATGGGAAGCTTGAGGGAGGGCCTGAGAACGTATGTCTCTCTGAAAGCTAAGAAAAGGGAGTCTGAACTGAGAACCCGGGGGGGGGGGGGCAGGGGGGAAGAAAACAACCAAGGGAAGGCAGGACAGTGCCAGGCCACGCTCCCCGCACTGAAAAGAACCGTGGGTCGACGAAGATGCCCAGCCCAGGATGGGGCCTCCGACGCTGCTGTGGCCTCGTGCCTGCCCCGTGTCCCCCGGCGGCTGCCTTGGAGCGTGATGCCCTGGACGTGTTGGGGGGCAGGGAGTCCTTCTTCCAGAGAAAGACTCCAGGGAGGCGCAGCTTACAGTACCCCACAGCTTCCAGAGGCAGCGCGTGCGAGCCGCAGGCAGCGGGGACTAGCTCGGGACAGGCGTGGCCGGGGATGCCGTGTTCCGTGTGCCTGCAAAGCCTCCGGTGTTGGCTGACCTTTCGATGTGAGTCTGTGATCTTTCTGGAAAGGTTATTTCACCAACTAGTGAGCTAGCAGATGTAGGCTTAACCTACTGAAAAGAGCAGTTGGGTTGAAAAAACTCTTTTCTTTGAGGCCGAGGTGGGAGGATCGCTCAAGGTCAGGAGTTCGAAACCAGCCTGAGCAAGAGCAACACCCCGTCTCTACTAAAAATAGAAAGAAATTACTTGGCCAACTAAAAATATATAGAAAAAAAAATTAGCCGGGCATGGTGGCGCATGCCTGTAGTCCCAGCTACTCGGGAGGCTGAGGCAGAAGGATCGCTTGAGCCCAGGAGTTTGAGGTTGCCGTGAGCCAGGCTGACTCCACGGCACTCTAGCCCAGGCAACACAGTGAGACTCTGTCTCAAAAAAAAAAAAAAAAAAACTAGAAAAACAGAATTATAGTATATACTTCGGCTACATTCCTTTGAAGGCTGATTAAATGAGTAAAAATAAATACGATTTATCTGTGGAAGTTTTTGTTTTTTGAAGTTTGGCATAGTGGTGACCATTTAGCATCTTTGGAGTGTCAAGAAAGAATAGATGTTCAACCGTTATTTGCCTGAGAGATTGAGACTGGGGTTGGAGCACTTTATCAAGCAAGTTAGTTTGCTTTAGTTTCTGTGATTAGAGATGTCACTCTCAACTCGAGTCTGCGGTCTTACAGATGAGTTTCCTTAGTCACAAGGAAAGATGAGTCAAGGAAACTATCATGATTTCATCTAAGAGAATATACATCTGCTTTATTGATGGTAAATCAATAGCATTATCTTTTATAAAGAATAGCACATTATTATAACTAAAATTAACTGTGTTGAAGCCTTAAGATGGGATCATTTATTCATGGATAAATGTTTAAACTTCAAGTGACCGTTCGACATTTTTGGGGACATCCTGTCAGATTACCCTGATTTTGTACTTTTGAAACATGGAATCTTTTGGGGGAGATTTTTAGAAACTATCAAAGTTTAACTCATTTATTGATAAAGAAACATTTCTATTTATGAAGAAATAGGAAGAAAACATTTGTGCTTGTATGGTTTTTATTTTTTAGTTAGCTGTAATGGATTGATTGTTTTTAAGATATGCAGAATAATGTTCACAAGAGCCCAATGATAATGCTAACAACAAAGTAGAGTATTGGAATACATATTGCTTTATTCACATTGCAGTATTAAATGCTATTTTGGCAGTGTTTTATAGGAGAGTTTTAAGATAAGCAGTCTTATTTTTGACACAGTGCAACATTATGGTGCCACTATAATTGTTAGTAGACAATTTTGCAAATGACACTGTGGGAGTGAAAATATGGGAATAAATGTGGAAATACGGATAATTCATACTAGAAACTATAGTCTATTGTAAATTAGTTCCCAGATGAAGGTGTAGATAATAGAAAATAACTCAAAAAGAAGAGATCACTTGGGATCTTATAAATTTAGTACATTTTTTTGAACTCTAGACAAGAAGTAGAAGTCCCTAGAAGATGTATTTTAATTGTGTTTGTGTTTTAATTTTGAGTTTTTAAAGAGATAGCAGTGCTCATTTACCTATCAGTTAAGAAATCTAAGCTGTTAAGAAGGTTTGGATTCTTCTCTACAAAGAAAGTTCTTGTAAGGCCTAGCCTTTGTTTGTCTTTTCATTTTTTTAAATGTCCTCTTTTTAACATATTTTATATTATGGTTCTTCATTTGTAACATTTTACTGTCAAACTTTTTTGCCTTAAGGGAAGGTTTATAAACTACTCCATTCTTCAGTGTGCTTGTATGTCTCTTCCACTTTACCTGTTACTATCTTGTAATTGTTTACAGTGGTCAAGGGTTTTTTTTTAAATTTGAAGCCTATTGCTATGGGGAAATTTCTTCTTCCTGAAATGAGCTCACCTCTATTGCCGCACAATAAAAGAATTCTCAGCTTTTGAGAGCTTCTGGCTTCCTTATGAAATATGGATAGACTTCTGCTTCTGAAGTGTTTTAGGTTTTTTCCCTTTAGATAAGGAAGAAGAAGAATAAATAGTATGAGGTGTGTTTCTTCTTTTAAGAAGCAAGAATATCTATAAAATAAGTGAGAAGAAAATTAAGACACTTTAAAGCTCTAAAGGAGAATTCATTAGAAATTAGCTATTGGGATGATGAATCTTTGTTCATCACCCACACTTAAAGGTACTTTTGGATTTTATACTACTTAGATACTTGATTTTGCAATTAGTGCTTCTTTTAGAATGTTTGCCTCTTACAGCTCCGTACATGACTGAGTTTTTCCTGAACACTATATAGTGTTCTGTATGAACAAATATTTCGGGAGAAAAGATAGAAAACTCAGTGATTATTTCAAGATAATTGTTGAAGACTTCCATTGTTTCTTTTTAAAAGGATGACCTTAAGTTAGCCAGGTGGATTTATCTTTTCTTTAACATCTCCAATGAAGTAATATTTGAGGGAAAAGATTCTGTAGAAAGACATCCATTGAAGGCCAGAAACATCTACAGATGCAATATGATCCCAAGCAATGAAGCATGTGGCCCTTCATTGGCATTATATGATAACAGGAGGGTCTTCTGGCAGAAGAACTGACTTTTGCTGCGTTCTGCATGCTGCCCCTCCAAACCCATATTTGATTGGCACCTATGCCCTATTGAAACTGGCATCACACCTTCTGAATGGGCACAGTGCCAGGCAAGCAGATGGGTATGGGCAAAAGCATGCCAGAAACCCAGTATGTGAATCAAGTTTAAGTATCAGGGGCCCAAACTCCCATCCAGGGGTATAAAAACTGCAGTCTGTTGAGAGCTTTTTGTGCTTAAGGTTAAAGGACATGCCATTTCTACTCCAGCTTAGAGGTTGATTAATTTTGAAAGTCAAATAGGAGCTCTTGTGGCTGTGTCAGGCAAAATTCTATCTTTGGTGAATGAGAATTACTACTTCGTGTAGGGAAGGGAAAGTATTGTAATGAAGTTTCCAGTGAGAGTTACTCTCCTGCAAGTGCCTCCAGCACTTAAGCAGCATGCATTCAGTGGAGATGAATATTTCTATTCTCCTACAGAGCCAGGTGCAATCAAAGCCAGATCTTCAACCTGCTGCAGTAAAGAACCCTAAATTTAGAAAGGGCAAGCAAAGTTTAGAAGAACTCCTTGGTGGCAGCTCTTCTCACCATGAGCTGATGAAGCTTCACAAAAGTGTATAAAGGAGATGAAGGGAAAACTCCAAATAAAAAGCCTTCATAATATTTCAGCCTGAAACAGAGAGGTCTTTAATAAACCAATGGAAAAAGTTTAGTCCTTTCTCAATGCAGAAATTCTTCTGAATTTTCTATCAATAAAAATTTAGTTAGCCAAAATGTTAGAACCAAATTAATGCATAAGTAACTAAACTTCCTATTTTTACATTTATTTCATTGCATGTCTGTCATGTATATAAACTTTGCTTCTTGAATAATGGATTTTGCATAAAATTGAGTTCTAAACATCATATTACTTATGATTGTCTCACACCCAGTACAGAACTCCCCCTTTCCCCAAAAAAGAGGGCACCGTTCCTTGTGATCATTTTAGTCACATCTTCTAAGTGCTCTTAAATTTACAGGAATGCCTGTAAGACCAGCTGTGGCCAAGAGAAGCTTTTCCTAATCGCCTTATAGCCATTGCTTTTGCTTTTCCACTGTGTAAACTTTATCTATGAACAGATTCCATGAGACCGTTGTGAATACTTCAACGTATTCAAAACATATAACTGCCACAAATTAAACTACTAAAACTAAAGCTGGTGCATTGTAACTGCCAAGTAAAACTGGCACGTCCCTCTGTCAGACTGCAGGAGAGAGTGCCATACAGTCCTCGGAAAACACAATTCATCCAGAAGCACTCTTGTCACTTGCTCTGATATTAAACCAGAGAAAGTGACATTAATTAAAGAAGTGACATGAGCCAACAAAGGCAATGAATTTTAAGCTTTGGCTCATATGCAGACCTTAATCCAACCTGTTCTGCTTAGGTAGTGTGGCCATTTTTGAAGAGTAGTGAGTGTGGCTACTTTCACTGCTCCTCCTTTCATCTTGCCATTCTGAAACACATTTTCAAGAAACGAACATTTTATATCCAGAGTTGGACTGGTTAATTGGCACACTGGTAGTCATTTCAGGGCTTCCCAAAATAGTGTGGTGGCATGTGATGCATTTATTGCACTTGATAACTGTGTGAGATGTACAACAACTAGAGGTACAGGAGAGTTGGTCTAACAAAAAGGCAAGCAACAGCCAAACAGCAGAGTACCTAGTCTTGGTAGACTGGAAGCTAGGAGGGTCTGTTGCTAGTACTCGTGGAAACAAATGGTAGCTGGTAGGCTTTATGAAAATTGTAGCATGTTAAAGAGGCAAGCAGGGGAGTATTCATAACTTCTCTCTTTGTTCCATAGCATGCTTTCTTGCGATACTCATTATTTCATATGATTACTATTTTGTACACTGTCTTTTTAACCATTCCTCATACACACATGCGTGCACACTCACACATTGTAAATTCCTTAAGGACAGTCACACAGAGTGCTTAAATATGGCCTTGCATGTTATAGCTTTTCAAAAATGGTATGTTAAATTAACTCTGGTACTAGTCTATTATGGAAAAATGATTTTCCTAATAGGTTGTCTGAGACTAAATTTTTTGATTTATCTGTGGTCTGTATGTAAGGCACTGTACTTTTAGATTTAGAGACATTATTTTGTATATTTTGGGGCGTTTGTGGGGGAGAGAAGTATCTCTTCATTCCCTTTTCAAGTAAATTTTTAAAGTAAAAAAAAGCTGTGTACTTAATTTATAGATCGTAGCATTTATTGGGAAAAGTCTACTCTGTTAATACATAGTATAGAGTGTTTAAAAAATGGACGTTGTGTTAAGACTACCAGTTTTGTGTTTAGAATAAAACATTTCTACTGAATAGCATTTAATTGAAGTAGACCTATTAATAATAGCAAGTAAAAATTTTGTGGGGAAATGGATGATGTTTACTGTTAAATGGATTGACTTGTAGGCATGTAACATGCATAAGAAATCAACTTTTCAAAGAATGTAAATACAACTTCAACAGAAAATAAATTATTGGAATTTCTTTTAGTCCAAGTCTGTGAAAGATTTGATTAAGGGTTTTGTACATAGTCAGAAGCTTTTGTTATGGTTTCTGGGCATAGGTATTTTATGTTTGAGATTGGGACATTTCTATCCATGTAATTAGTTATGAGGTTTAATGTACATTTTTTATATCAGGCAGACAATGGCTTCAAAGAGACAGCAGTGCTGCAAAGGAGCAAGAAGAGAAGGCCAAAGTTGACACACAGAGAGGCAAAACAGTGTAGGAAAAATCAACACGTTTTGCAAAATCAATCATTGAAAATGTGTCAGCATTCAGGAGACTGTCTTTAATTTGCAATCCAAGTGAAATAGAGTATTTAAATATGAGAGGCAGTATTATTGAGCCCAGCATGCCTGCTACCACTTGTTTGACTAGCTCAGAATAGAACACTGAGAAGCAAGGGCTCAAAGTTAAATGAACATTTATACATTTTAAAATCAAATGAAAGATTCAGAGTGTATTCATGAATTAAATTTTTTTTCAGAACCCTAAATTTAATCAGCTGGAATTACTTTTAAAGTGTCATTCTATTTAACTTTTGGGAATGATGAATTTGCCTTTTAATAAGGATGCTATATTTTATCATGAAGATGAAACAAACTGTCTTTTGTTAATTATTCCCCAGAGACATTGGCCATTTTTCTCTCTCCAATGCTTAGTGTGGAGTAAAGGCAGCTTCCTGCAAATTTATTTCAAGGAAGAGCAATTGGAAGCTTCCACATCTGTGAAAGAGGCACCTGGAGAACATAGCTTCCATTTCAGGTATTCTGTGTGCCACCTAATGAACCTCTTAGAGGTAATGTTACCAAAGCCCCACTGAGGAGGCCATGAACGTAGAACACAGAAAAGTAAGAAAGAATGAAAGAAGACTCTGGCAAAAAGTGTCAGATTTGTCTATGGCATGTGATAACTGCTGGGACTAGTTTTTTGAAATCTTTTTTAGAAAATTACCATCTTCCTCATCAACTACTAAAATCTTTAACTTAGTGTGTGCCAAGCTCTGTGTTAAGTGCTTTATTTCATTAATCCTCCCAGCAACTTAATAAGGAAGATATTAAGGCCTAAGGAGGTTAAGTAAATTCCCTTCAGGGCAAAGTTTTAATAATTGTCTCCATCTACATCTGTACTCGGGTTTCTTTGCTCTGCTGATTGATGTCCCTTGTCAAAGAACGCTTTGAATTTATTGCTAGCCAGAGAAAATAGTGGCAAATGGCGTGCTTATGACAAGCTCATTTCTAAAGTAACAGCAAAATATGTAATTGATAGTATTGGCAGCTAATTTAAGAAATCTGTTAGTGATGATGCTAATAATGGTGTCATTTTCGTTCAGATTGACAACTCAAGGCGTAGAGCATCAGTGATATGTTTTTAATATTATTAAGATCACAAAAATCTGTGAAAGAACATCTGATATTTATAGTAAACCTAATGTTAAGCACTGGAAAAAATACATTAAAAATGTACCATGTCTTAGATCAAATATTTTATGAAAAAAAGTGAGAATAGTCACCTAGTAGTGCATACAATCTGATTGAGAAAGATTTGGTGGATTTTCATGCTTTTGCAAAAATGAATAAATTTATCTAGTTTATAGGAATTTTATACATTTGTTTGAGTCAAATAAGCAACAGGAAGGTCTAAAGAGGCCTCTTTAGATCCCTGTGACAAGATTTTAACAAGTTTATAAAAATAGATTTAAAAAATATGTTGAATTATTCTTGACCATGTTTTTTTTTACATTGGAGGATGATTTTTAAAGATACACTGTTTAGGAGACTAGGTTTTTTTAAAGGAATAAAACAAACAAAATACTTAGGTAAGTGGAATCTTGTTAAAGAATATTTCCCTTTACAGAATTTGTTTCAAATACCAAAATATTTTATTTGTAACGAGTCTAGATTTTAGAAAATTATTCAGTTCTTTCAAGATACTACACAATAGTAATGATTTATTGTAAATCTTTAGGTGATTCATGAAAAATTAGAACATTTCATGTAGAGTTAAACCCTTAGGTGTTTTTAATGGAGAAATTTATTAGCTACTGCAATGCTAGTTTTTATGCTAGAATACTTTTTTCTTTGGCATATATATATAGCAAGGAAAAGAATGAGCAAAATACAAGCTATTACATTAAATACATGTTTTTGAGCACTTATGTTGATATGGGGTTATTAATTTCAAATTCTGGAGAATGTGAAGAAAAGCTGTTTGTTATACTTGATCTCATTTCTGTTAAAAAATCATGAGTTACAGTTCTTAGATCTCCATTGTCAAATGCACATAGTATTATTGAGAATGGAGTATTAGTTATGTAAACCTTCTATCTGACAAAGTATTAGGAGGATGGTAGAAAAAGTAAAATTGCCTAAAAAATTCCTACAAATTACGCTTAAAGAAATGTGAGAAGAAAACTGAACAAAGCTGTCTATCTAATGGGTAAATGAAAATGGGAAGAAACAATTATATGGTCTTTCATAATCAGAATTTCTACTCTAGCAGAAAGCTTTTGAGGAAGTATAAATGTTTTGAAATTAGTTTAAAGGAATCTCTGTAAAAATAGGACATTTTTATTGGGAGGAAGGACCTTTAAGTTACTTTTGACTATGAAAACCTGTGAGATATCCTGGAAGATGGTGTTAAATATGTAAGTGCTCTGTCAATACTGAAGCATGGACACAGGCACAGGCTTTAAGGAAAGGATTGATGCACCTGAGTAAAGAACTAGTTGTACTAATAAACAAGCAAAGCAAATCTCAGTCACAGAAAAATGAGATAGATCATCAAGAAGAGAAAATAATGGCTCTATTATCTGTTTATGTAGTTTACCTCTGGATAATAAGAAAAGCACATGCAATTGTAAAGACATGCAAGATAGAGACCATAATGAAAAATGCAAGAAAAGATTTCCTTTATTTGCAGCCTAATTACAACATAAATATTAGAAAGAGTTTCAAAAAAGTGGGTATAGGGCTGGGCTAAAGATTCTTGCATAATAGATTTTTAAACCTAAAATACGGAATTTATAACATTGCTTAAGAAGGGAGATCAAGAACTACTTCAGCCTTTACTCTGTAGACTTGAAAATAGACTTCATGATAGCAAAGGGAAATATGACTATTATTCCAGTATTTTGTATGGCCAAATGTCTCTTAGGAGAGAGAAGGAGATATTTGAGGTCTTAGGAAACCTGAAGTCATTTCATAAGAGATTATCACTAAGATAAAATAGTCTTGAAAGTATATGATGGAAACAGACTTACAAGAGATAAATGAACTAAAATATTAAGAAAAAATTTGATAATACAAAGTAAAACTAATAAAAATTATGGAACTTATTTTAAGAACTAAGTTATGCACATAGAATTTTACAGTGAAATTCTCATTTCTAGGTAAATGAATTATGGTTACAAATTATAGGGTTAACAGCTAAACCAAAAAGTTAAGTTACATATCAACCCTTCAAGCAAGCTCAAAATGTATTTAATTAATAGTAATGAAAACGGATGAGTTAGTTATCAGTGTTAAGATAAATTTGAGAAATAAATGGATTGAAAAACATGTTGTAAGTTGAAATAAGTTTGTAATGTATACCACAACCAGTAGGTAATTGGTGAAGGAGAGCAAAGAAAAAGAAAAATAACATAAATTATTGAATTATAATACAATTGTCAGTTACTACATTAGATAAAAAGTCTTAAACTCTTTATTAAAGAATATTATTAATAGAACCCCAAAATTACCAAAAGAAAAATACTTAAGATAGAAAAGACACTAAAAGGTAATATTTTTCATGCACATGTAAAACAATAGCAGAATTTGTTATTTTACGTTCCATAGTAAAAATCATTAAGAGAGCTAAACAAGGATGTTATATGAGGTGAAAGATTCATAAAACATAGTGAAAATATAATGATAGAATTTAGTATGATGAGAATGCTACTGTTTATTTTTATCCTTGAAGAGAAAATCTAGCAGCCATCCATAAGAAATTATTGTTAGGTATAAACTGGCAATATTATAAACAATTCAGAAAATGACAAAGCAGTTACCGCTGAGTCTTCACATTGGTCTCTAAGGAACCCAGGTATAGAGGTGAATGGGGTGGGAGTTCTGGTCTTCACTCCTGTATTTCAGCTTGAGCATTTCTGCTTTATCTGTTCTATATCAGACACACTTGATCCTGTTGCACTTCACTTTATTGCACTTCACAGATACTGTGTTTTTTACAAATTGTAGGTTTGTAGCAACTCTGCAATAAGCAAGTCTGTCAGTGCCATTTTTCCAATGGCATGCACTCACTTCTGGCCACATTTTGATTATTCTCACAGTACTTCAAACTTCTATCATTATGTCTGTTAATCGTGATCTGTGATCAGTGATCCATAATGTTACTATTGTAATTGTTTTGGAGAACCACAAGCCATGCCCATATAAAACAGAAAACTTAATTGGTTAATGTTGTATGTGTTCTGACTATTCCACCGACTGGCCATTCCCCTCTCTTTCTCCCTCTTCTCACACCTCCCTATTCCCTGAGGCTCAACAATTTTGAAATTAGGCCAATTAATAACCCTACAGTGGCCTCTAAGTGTTCAAATGAAGGGAAGAGTCACACATATCTCACTTAAAATCAAAAGCTAGAGATGATTAAGCTTAGTGGAGAAGGCATGTCGAAAGCCCACATAGGCTGAAAGGCAGGCCTCTTGCACCAGCCCAGTTGTGAGTACAAAGGAAAAGTTCTTGAAGGAAATTAAAAGTGCGTCTCCACTGAACACAGGAGTAAGAGAGTGAAACAGTTTTATTGCTAATATGAAGAAAGTTTCAGTGGTTTGGATAGAAGATCAAAGCAGCCACAACATTCCCTTAGGCCAGAACCTAATCCAGAGCAAGGCCCTAACTCTTCAATCCTATGAAGGCTGAGAAAGGTGAGGAAGCTGCAAAAGAAATGTTTGAAGCTAGCAGAGATTGGTTTGTGAGCTTTAAGGAAAGAGGCTGTTTCTGTAACAAGAGTGCAAGGTGAAACAGCAAGTGCTGATGTAGAAGCTGCAGCAAATTATCCAGACGATCTAGGTAAGGTAATTGATGGGCGGCTGCACTAAACAACAGATTTTCAATGTAAATAGAACAGCCTTCTACTGGAAGAAGTCGCCATCTAGGACTTCGTAGCTAGAGAGGAGAAGTCAATGCCTAGCTTCAAAGGACAGGCTGACTCTCTTATTAGGAGCTAATGCAGCTAATGCTCATTACCATTGTGAAAATCCTAAGGCCCTTAAGAATTATACTAAGTCTACTCTCCCTGTGCTTTATAAATGGAACAGCAAAGCCTGGGTGATAGCATATCTGTTTACTGCGTGGTTTCCTAAACACGTTAAGCCCACTGTTAAGCCCTATAGCTAAGAAAAAAAGATTTCTTTCAAAATATTACTGCTCATGCGCAATTCACCTAATCACCCAAGAGCTCTGATAGAGATGTACAAGGAGATTAATGTTTCCATGTCTGCTAGCACAACATCCATTTTGCAGCTCATGGATCAAGAAGTAATTTTGACTTTCAGGTCTTATTTAAGAAATACATTTTGTAAGGCTATAGTTGCCATAGTGATTCCTCTAATGGAAATGGGCAAAATGAATGAAAACTATCTAGAAAGGATTCACCATTCTAGATGCCATTAAGAACATTTGTGATTCATGGAAGGAGCCAAAATATCAGCATTTATAGGAGTTTTGAATTTGATTTCAACCCTTCTGGATGACTGAGAGGTTTAAGACTTTAGTGGAGGAATTAACTGCAGATGTGGAAATAGCAAGAGAACTAGAATTAGAAGTGGAGCCTGAAGATGTAATTGAATTGCTGTAATCATGATCAAATTTGAATGGATGAGTAGTTGCTTCTTATGGATGAGAAAGTGGTTTCTTGAGATGGAATCTACTCCTGGTGAGGATGCCGTGAATGCTGTTGAAATGGCAACAGTGGATTTGGAATATTACATGGACTTACTTGGTAAAACAGTGGCAGCATTTGAGAGGACTGACTCTATTTTAAAAGAACTGCTGTGGATAATATCCTATCAAACAGCATCACATGCTACAGAGAAATCTTTTATGAAAAGGAGCATGGCAGACTTCACTGTTGTCTTGTTTTAAGAAATTGCCACAGTCACCCCAACCTTTAGCAGCCACAACCCTGATCATTCAGCAGCCATTATCAACATCGAGGCAAGACCTTCCATAGCAAAAAGATTACAAATTCCTGAAGGCTCAGATTATCAATGGCAATTTTTAGCAGTAAAATACTTTTAAATTAAGGCATGCACATTTAATTTTTAGGCATAATGTTCTTGCACACTTAATAGAATACAATATAGTGTAGATATAACTCATATATGAACTGGGAAGCCAAAAAATTTGTATGTCTTGCTTTATTTCAATATTTGCCTTATTGCTGTGGTCTGGAACTGAATTTGTAATATCTCCAAGTTATCAGGATTCCAAGAAATACTCCATTCATAAAAGAGTTTGAAGATAACTGATGAGGTACAATAATCAATAAGTGACAAAGTTTAATATGCAATTAATGGGAAATTTTAATTTGGTGAGTCTTTAACAGTATTACAGAGAATAAGCTTTTTCCCAAGTATACAAGAATTCATTTACAAAATTGTGTAGTGATTTAGTAAATATAAAAAAGAATTTTTATATGTCAGTTTTGGAACCTATTGCTGGAAGTACCAAGGTCACCTTGCTTGTTCTGTTTTTATCACCTATGTTTTATTTCTAGTTTCTGCATATTCAAATTGTGCTTATTTGAAGTCCACTTTCCCCTTGAAGCCTACTGTTTTCCTTTTTGCATTTTCTACCAAAATCATACAGTGTGTATTTCTTTTCTGCAGTCTTTTTGCCTCTTTTGTCACTAAGCGTATTCTACTTCGTATTGCAATTACGTACGTGTATCTTTTTCTTTAAAAATATATAGAAAAAATAACTTTGTATATTTCTATGAATTTTAACACAACACCAACACGATTAGGATACAGAACAGATTCATCACCCCTAAAATCTTCCTCATACTATCTTTTTGTAGTCATAGCCTCTTTTTACCCCTAACCACTGGCAACCGCTGAGCTGTTCTCCGTTACTATAAATTTGTCCTTTTGAGCATGTACAGGACTACTGTAAATGGAATCATGTGGTATGTAATCTTTTGAAGTTTTTTTTCCTTAGCATGATGCCTCTGATTCAAGTTGTGCATATTAGTATTTCAATTGTTTATTGTCAAGTGGTATTCTGTTGTATGGATGTATCACAGTTAGTTTATTCTAACATTGGACATTTGGGTAGTGTGATTTCTTCAACTTTGTTTTTTCTCTTCAAAATTGTTTTAGCTATTTTAGTTCCTTTGTTTTTCCATATACATTTTATTGTCAGTTTATTTTTATAGAAGAAAACTGTGGGGATTTTGATTGGTATTGAGTTAAATCTATAGAAACATTTGGGGAGAATTGACATTTTAACTGTGTAGAATCTTTCAAACCATGAATGCCTCTGATTTCTTTTTTCAGCGTTTTGTATTAATAGTTCTTAGCATGCCAGTCTTATGTACATATTATTGGGTATATGAGGGCTGTCTGGAAAGTATTCAGCCGTTGTTAATAAAATGAGAACGGTTTGTGTGACACTGTTTAATCTGGCAACCAAGGAGAGTGTTCTGTAATGCGCATGTGTGAACAATGATGCCTCCACTGTACTAGTCATGGGACACTAGACACCGTTGAGTGAGCATGTGTACTGTGTTGCCGTCACATTCAAAATGACTGAGCAAGTAGAGCAACGGATCTGCATCAAATTTTGCATTAAGCTTGAACATTGCTCCATGGAAACTATTTGGATGATTCAGAAGGCTTACAAGGATGATGCAATGAGTGCAGCGCAAATAAAAGCATGGCACAGACACTTCAAAGAGTAAAAAATCTGTTGAAAGTGATCCATGTTCTGGAAGATCTGCAACAAGCAGAACACCTGAGAATGCTGAACGTGTACAGGTTAGGTTAAGAGACACTGAGAGAACTGTGTGAGGTCCCAAGGTGCCTACTTTGAATGGGACTGAGGCCTAGTTGTCCTATATACAATGTTTCTTGTGTCTTCTTCAATAAATTTCTCTGTTTTTCATATTACATGGCTGAATACTTTCCAGACAAACTTCATCTATATAAGCTTTTCTTTTTAATTTTGATGCTATTGAAAATGTTATTGCTTTTGCAATTTCAGTTTTCATTTCTAAATTAATTAATATATAGAAATGTGATTGATTTTTATTTTAACTTTATATACCTTGATCTTGGTAAACTCACCTAAGATTTTTTTTCTTTTTGGCATATTCTTTGGGATTTTCTATGTAGACAATTATGTCATCTGCAACTAGGGAGCATTTTGTTTCTTTTTCTTGCCTTCGCCTCTTTATCTATATTCTTGACTCACTGCGCTGGCTAGGGCTTGCAGTACTTTGTTGAGTAGGAATGGCAAGAGAGGACATCTTTGACTTGTACCCAGTTTTATGGAGAAAGCATTCAACCTCTCACCATTTAGTGCAATGTTAGCTTTAGGTTTTTTATAGATGTTATTAAGTTGAGGAAGCTCTGCTCTATAGTGTAGTGAGAGTTTTGATCATGAAGGAATGTTGAATTTTGTCAAATGCTTTTTCCACATCAATTGATAAGATCATATGGTTTTTCTTTAGATTCTTAATATACTAGATAACATTGAATGATTTTTAAATATTGAAGCATCTTGCATTCTTGTGATCAGCCCAACTTGATCATGGTGTGTTATTCTTTTTAAGTATTTCTGGACTCAATTTGCTTGTATATAGTGGATGATTTTTGCATTTATGTTAAAGAGGGCTATTGGTCTGTAGTTTTCTTTTTCTGTTTTTTTTTTTCTACCACCTTTGTCTGATTTTGGTATCAGAGTGATGAATGCTGGCCTCATAAAATGAGTTGTGAAGTACATTCTCCTTTGCTTTCTGGAAGTGAATATGTAGAACTAGTGTTAGTCATTTTTTAAATGTTTTGCAGAATTCTACAGTGAAACCAACTGGGCATAGAGGTATCTTTTTCAGAAAAGTACTTTTTTTTTTTTAAAAAAAAACCATGATTTCACTTTCTTTAGTGGTTATAGGACTAATCCGGTATTTTATCTTGGGTAACTTTTAGTAGTTCATGTTTTTTAAGGAATTGTTCCTTTTCATCTAAGTTGTCAAAGTTTTGTGTATAGAGTTATTCACAGTGTTCATTTATTATACTTTTAATACCAGTCAGTTTTATAGTGATATTCTTTCTCTCTTTCATCTCTGATATTGATCTTTTTTATCTTTTTTGTCAGTCTTGATATAGGTTTATCAATTTCATTGACCATTTCAAAGAAAGGACTCTTGGTTTCATTGATTCACTCTATTCACTTTCACTGATTTTTGGCTATTTCCTTTATTATTTTCTGCTTTTAAGTCCTGCTTTTTCAGTTGCCCTAGAGTTTTCAGTAAACATTTACAACTTTAATGTATACTTTCACATGACACTACACTACCTCACAATTAGTGGAGACCTTATAATTCTTTCTTGGCCGGGCGTGGTGGCTCATGCCTGTAATCCTAGCACTCTGGGAGGCCGAGGCGGGTGGATAGCTCAAGGTCAGGAGTTCAAGACCAGCCTGAGCAAGAGCGAGACCCCGTCTCTACTATAAATAGAAAGAAATTAATTGGACAACTAAA